>JAVKOQ010000742.1:0-14043 GCA_031835245.1 Balamuthia mandrillaris
AGAAAATAAATAAACAAACAAGGATGATTGTGATTACAGAGAGGGCAGAACCAGCTGAACAACAAGGAACAAAAAGATGTGAGGGAAGCCGCCGCGTTGTTTCAGATAAGGCCGGTTTCGCTGTTATTGCCTACCGCCGTTGGAGGCAGCACGAAGGTTCTGAGGAGAAGCTGTCATAAAGTTTGAAGCAGAAGGAGCGGCTGTACCCCCGTTAGGCATCTGGTGGTTATTTTGTTGCTGTTGCAAAAGCTGTTGGTGCAACTGTAGTTGCTGCTGCTGTAGTGCGTACTGATGTTGGTGCTGATGTTGAGAGAGCGGCACCTGGCCAGCTACCGGTTGGATGGGTTGTTGGCCTCCACCGGACACCATTCTGCCAGACATTTGATGATAGGATTGCTGTTGAGGCTGCTGTTGTGGTACTTGCTGCTGAGAAGGCTGCTGGTAGGCGTAGTTCCCTGTTGGCATTGCTGAAGATGGTGCAGCCTGCAGATTGCTCGTGTTCATGCCAGCACCACCTCCTGCTTTGGCAGGTACTGCCACCGGAAATCCGCCCCCTCCTGCATTGAACCACGTCAGCTGACATTAACACCACTCTAGGAGGAAGAGAAAGAAAGAAAGAAGAGGAGAGCGTACGGTATGCGCCTGCTGTAGCGTTGGAGACGGTAGGAGAAGTCATGTAAGACATGTTTGAGGTAGTGGTACTTGCCGTTGCACCACCAGTGGGTGTGTGGTCACTACTATTGAGGACATTAGCACTGGTGCTGAGGGGATTAGTAGTTGGAGCAGCTGCGCCTCCTGATGCGTTATTCAACAACAACAACACAACAGTTAGCTTAAGGAGGAGGAGTATGGGATACTGAATAGGAGAGAAATACCAGTAGGTGTAGCAGCGATGGGTCGTCTTTGTAGGGGAGTAGCGTTTGTGGCTACTGGCCGTGCAGCTCTAGGAATGAGAAGACCAAGCAACTTCTCTTTATGGGGAAATATCAACATGACTTTGGTGGCAGAGACGTTTGCTACCACCGCCTTTATAATACACCACAAGCAAAGTTAAATGAGGACACACTTAGCATAGCGGGAGAATAAGAACAACGTACGCAGTTGTTTTGGGTCAAGTTTTTGTTGAAAGAGGCATAAGGAAGAGTTGAAATGTTACTGGTTGCAGTTTTAAATACAAGGTCGAATGTAACAATCAAGGCATTTTTGTGGAGCTGTATGGCCTCACGAGAGGGCATCAATGAAGTGCCCACTAACTGGGTAGGCCACTCACCAACCCCGCTATATGTAAATGAAAGTAAAGTAGGTTGGTACAAGAAGTGTGCAATGAGAAAAGAACAAAGGGAGTCTGTACTAGGCAGCAATATCATTGGCCCGGTTAGGGTGAGGATATGCGATCAGTCCGCACAAGGTGACGACCTGACGAGGGCTTTGGCTCCAAGCAAAAGTACCTTGCCACATTGGCGGTATTGAAGACTTGGGAGAAAAGGAATGTTAAAGCCAAGCAAAACGCCAAAAACAGCAGACGAACCTTTACGGGTGTAACTGCGGGTGTAACTGGGGACACGGTTCTTGGTTGCAACGTATATGCAACGTTCTGCGACGGAGTAGCATTGGTGGAAGTAGAAGCATTTGATGGATTGGAAATATTTGAGACTTGAGCGGTTGTGGAGGCAGCGGAAGAGGGGTGTGGCAGAGAGCCACCACTGTCCGTCAGATTGATGTAAGTAGGTTGTTGTTGGGGAGCGGAGGCGGGAGTAGTGGTTGGCATTTTATTTTGTGTGCTAGTGGCAAGAGAAGAGGAGTATTGGGGAGGAAACCGTTGACCGGCAGTTGTGGTGATGGGAGGAGCACGTGTGGGAGCGTTGTTGTTCATCGGAGAAGAAGAGGGGGCAATAGCAGTAGGGATGGTGCTGCTGGTGGGAGTGGTGTACGGAGAGGTAATCGCGTTGGAAGAGAGATTTTTGTTGAGTGAAGCGGTGTTGGATGACAGTGCAGCAGAGCCTAACGGGCTGCCGCTGTGATAGGCCGTATGCGGATAGGTAGCTGTTGTGCCGGAGCTAGCTGCAGCAGAGGGCGAACTCATGGTGGTAAAGGAAGGAGACATTGAGGTATTTGCCATGGTGGTACCACCAATAGGAGTAGAATAGGAAGAAGGAGAGGGCATGCTGAGACCCATGGCTCCGGCAGTGGCTGGTGTGGGGGATCCTGGCTCCGTTTTGGCTTTCTTCATAGGAGGGCGAGAGGTAGCGAGTGGGCTCATGTTCGGCATGCCACCAGAAATATTGATATTTGTTGCACCACCAGAGGACAGTGGTGATTGTGGAAGAGGTTTTGGAAGGATGGAGGCCTGGTTGCTAGCGGCAGCAGGTGGAACCATGGTCATGCCACCCTTTGTTGCAGCACTTGTAATGCCTGTTGTTGTTAGGGAAGGGGAAGCAGAGGAGGAGGAGGCAATAGGAGGACTGCTACTGTTGGTGGCGGCAGTTGTAGTTATCATCATGCTGGACATTGGTGGCTGTTGTTGATGCAATAACTGAGGAGGGGTCGTCATCATGTCTAGACCTGCGGGCGAAGACAGGGAGAGCGGGGTGGGACCAACGATTGTGTTTGCCTGCCCTGGCGAAGATGAGGCGGTAAGACCTGGCGGTGACATGGAATACATTACGTTGGGCGTCGTGGCATGCTGGCTGCTAACAGACGGCGGAGAGGGTGAATGAGCAACAGCTGTTGGAGAAACGGCAGCGTTTGGCATTGTGGTGGAAGCTGTGGTGGCGGACGTGGGAAGCCCACTGCCAGCTGCAGGAATGGTTGGGGTAGCTGTCGTAGTCATCTTTAAACCCCGAAGAAGTATCCAATGGCCCTCCGAGTTTTTGAGGTTGGTGGAGAGGGCATTCGCGGAGGATGAAGGCAACTTGGCCTATAATAAAGGAAGTGATCAGAAAACTTCAGTGTAATCGACGTCAGCATCACCACCCCTATCATACCCTTTGGTAAATGTCTGTCAGCTCCTTGATGTGTCGCGGTGCTATCACAGATAGGCAAATGCCAGCCTTTCAAATCATGACGGTAAGTGCCAGTTAAAAACAGTGTTATTACAAACGGCGTACCTCCCCAAGAAACTGGGCTTGCTCGTAACAGTCACCCTTACGCCGTGCATGCACGGTAGGGTTGCTGTGTGGGGATGAGTTGGTCAGCAGGATGAAGAAACGTTGTCCGCTAACCTTCCTTCCATTACTAGCCTGTTACAGGTTGCCCATTAGTTGTTTGGAAAGAAATAGAGACGAGAGAACAAAGAAATGGAGACCACAGAATAACGGAGATTATACGGAAACACGAACAGAAGATTTACAAAAAGGTGAGAGACAGGAATGACAAAAACCTCGTAGGCAGCAGCCAGAGCCTCTGCAATAGGATTGGAGGAGTAGCCTCCCATGTTGAACTCAACCTTATCGAGCCACGTGTTGAATACAGTTGGATCTCGCGTAAAGCTTGAAAGCCTGATGAGAAAGTCAGCGTTTGGAGGATAGTCTCGGAAAAGGACCAGCCCAAACTCCATCCTTTCTTTCTGCACGTCTCTATTGGTTAACTGAAAGGAATGCCAACAATAGAAGGGGGAGGGAGATAAGGGTGGAGACTGACCTTGCGAGAACACTGCTCGTGCAGGGACCTTGGTTAAGGTGACCATCCCAGAAACCAAGAGAGATGATGAGCAAGACATACGGAGATGAAACAACATAAAAAGAAGAGGGGCAAAACAGCCATTACTTGATGAGGGGCAAAAGGTAGTTCTCCTTCAGCGGCTTGAAAGCATAGCGCATATTGGCCGTGCTGTCCAAGATTACTATCACCTGCACACTAGAAGCCGACATGTTGGTTACCAGCACCACAGAGCCTTCTAATATTCAATTCTTGAACCGTGCACAAGAGAGAGAGGGGGGAGGGGCTGAGGGGCTTTTTTGTCCCACTACTACTACTCCACAACGGCAAAAAACACAGCAAGCAGAGTGGACGGTACCACAACTACTGGTAGTACTATTAATGCTCCTTCTGCCACTACTTCCACAGACCGCTGTCTGCCTGACTGCTGCACGCCACCACCACACAAACAAACGTAACAAACCGCCCTCCGCCTCAGCACCGCCAGAAACACCACCACCACAACACTGAAAACATTTTGACAGGGGGCGGGGAGGGCGCCTGACATTTTTTTTTTATTGGTGGGAGCTGAGGAGTTATTGATAAACCGCCGCCGCTCGATCTAGATTGCCACGTCAGATGCAAGCCCCTCAGCCATCTTGGGTCGCGCCATCGCTGCTGAACAGCTGCCGCTCGTATTGCAGCAGCTGCCGCCGGAAGGACGGATTGGGCTGGATGTCGCCCCTTCGGTGTGAGCACGCAAAGTGGTACCCGCATTAGCAATGTAGGAATGGAAACAAAAAAACTTGAGAGAAGAGCAAGGCAAACGGTACTTGGCCTCTTTCACCCGTTGATAGGCTTCTTCAAAGCGCAGGTGGTGCTTGTTCATAAGATAGGCTATTGCTATGGAGGCAGAGCGAGATACCCCTGCATTGCTGCCAAACAAATGAATCAGTAAATGGAGTGACTAAAAACACAAGTCTCTGAATCAGTAATGATAGCATACCAATGCACTAACACCCCAGAGTGTGAAATGCCTTGCTCAATAAAGGCAAAGCAACGCTCAAAGTGCCGTGCTATTTGTTGTTGTTCGTCGTCGTAAAGTGGTTCGGATAGATATACAAAGTCCTAAGCAGAAATACACAAATGGAAGGAAGAATGAAGAAAAATAAGATAAGAGTTAACAGTGGGCCCGCTCTGACAAAGGAAGAAAACCGAAACCTGAGGAAAACGGTTTTCAATGCCGGTGGCCACGTTAAGAATATGGGTAACTTTGTGGTGAGCAAGGCCCTCCACGTTGGTGGCAGCTTCCTGGGCACCAAGGAACAGACGAGAACCGCTCCCTATTTCATAGAGCTCTGGGTGAGGAGGTGACTCAATGAAAAAGCTATGGGACTCCTTTTCGGCGGTCTCCGCCGAAGGAAGGGACACGCCTCGTTTGACTACCCAATTGCCTTCTGTGTCTTGGTAATAAAGGAGGCCCCCTACCTCCTTGTAGCGTCGGCCGGTGAGCTTGTCAACCACCCACGTCTCCGCTTTGCGGAGTGCTCCTCTCTTTTGTAATTGGCCCAGCAAACCGCCACCGCCCACGCCTCCAGTCCGACTTGGCGAGGCAAAGGCAGAAGTTATGGGGGAAACAGATGGTAGTGGAGGGGCTGCCGGCGGCTGCACTGCTTCCATGCGCTTCTTCTTTCTGCCCCAGCGGGAAACCAGCGGCAAGGGCAGGGGGGGTAAAGCGGAGCAATGAATTTTTGTCGACGTGAAAGATCTCTGCTAGAGATGAGACAAAGAAAAAGACAACAGAAAAGGCCTTTTTATGGTAAGTTTAAGCCTCTGTTTTGATTTTTGATTGGTGGTTTGAAACTTTCAGTTACAGATCAAAGCATTGAGCCGCTTTAGGGGGTAGATGTAGTACATCTCTACTCTGGGGCTATTCCGCGGGAGAGAAAGAAGCAGGTAAGGAAGTAGGCACACAAAGGGGGGAAAGGAGGAGGAGGAAGCACCCGCCCTGCGCTATCTCCCCCTCACACAAAGGAATGGAATACGAACAGCACGCTGGTTATGCTGGTGGTGGTGGTGGTGGTGGTGAGGGAGGCTATTCGGCAGGTGGCAAGCAGGGCTACGATGCAAAGCAAGGCAGGAAAGCCATCGTCCGCAAGACCGTAGACTACAATGCCTCCGCCATCTGTTATTGGAAGGTGAGTGGTTTCATTGCCTCCCCTTTCATCCTTGCGTTGAAGTTTTTTGTTTTGTGTGGCTAATGGAGGAAGCGAGTGCAGAACCGTGTGCACCAGCGGGACTACCGGGACCACCATGCCCTGCAGTTCGACCAAGCGTACGCAGCCAAGGTATGTCGGCGCACCACCATCTCCTTCCGCTACGTCATCACGTAGCAATAGCCCTTTGTTCCAATACCTCTTAGAAATGCTTGTGCAGTTGACATGGCTAACCTGCCACCACCGCCACTGTTCATTCTCTCTCTCTCTCTCTCTCTCTCTCTCTCTCTCTAACAGTTGATGCCACCATTGGCCATGCAAGCCACTCCCGTCAGCAGCATATCCTCCAAGTTTGTACATACTTCCACCAACAAAATCAAGCACCCTATCAACTGTGTGTCGGTACGTTGCTCCCTCTCCTTCGCACAAGTCAAGTATGGCTCTACTTGCTGCCTCAGCTTACTTATGTTGGTTGGGTGTGTATGTAGTGGACGCCAGAGGGGCGTCGCTTGATAACAGGCTCCTCTAGTGGTGAATTCACCCTTTGGAACGGCCTCACCTTTAACTTTGAGACAATATTACAGGTTGGCATCGCTACTGCTGCCTTGGTGTCTGTTTGTTTGTGTTTGCCTTCAGCGTTGGTGTTGTGATGTAGTAATTGTCTTGCTCAAAGTTATTGATATTCACCTATTCTAAAGGCGCATGAATCAGCCGTTCGGTCGATGGTGTGGAGCCACAATGATATGTGGATGGTCACAGGAGACCACAGCGGTAAAATTAAGTATTGGCAATCCAATATGAACAACGTCAAGGCCTTTGTTGGCCACAAGGAAGCTGTTCGAGACATCAGGTGAAATAGCCTCTATTTGATGTTATCTAAACTTCTGTTAGCTGACTGTTCCTACCGCCTCTCGAAAGCTTTGCACCAACGGACTTGAAGTTTGTCACCTGTAGTGACGATGTCAGCATCAAAATATGGGATTTTGCTCGCTGTACTACTGAAAGCGTGCTCACTGGTTCTCTATTACTACCCCTGTCCTCCATTTCACCTCTTCTTTTGATTTTGTCAATGCCTTTCTAATGGAGGCCTGCTTCTCTTTCTACAATAGGGCATGGCTGGGATATCAAGTCAGTCCATTGGCATCCTGTAAACTCGTTGCTAGCCTCAGGAAGTAAAGATAACCTTGTCAAGCTTTGGGATGCAAGAACAGCAAAAAACATCACGACCTTGTATGTTCACCACCACACCTCTGCTGTGCTACACACATGTTGGCTATTTTATTACTCACCCTTAATTGCTTGAAAGACACGGTCATAAAAATACAGTGCTTTCCGTGCGGTGGAATAAAAATGGCAACTGGTTACTGACCGCTTCGCGAGACCAGTTGTTAAAACTTTATGATATACGCACCATGAAAGAGGTGCAAAGCTTTAGAGGACATAAGCGAGAGGTCACAGTGGCAGCCTGGCACCCTATTCATGAAGACTTCTTTGCCAGTGGAGGGTTTGACGGCAGTGTTCTCTTTTGGCGGGTTGGGTATGTTACCCCCTCTGCCTCTGCCTCTGCCTCTGCCTCTGCCTCTGCCTCTGCCTCTGCCTCTGCCCTCTGCCTCTGCCTCTGCCTCTGCCTCTGCCTCTGCCTCTGCCTCTGCCTCTGCCTCTGCCTCTGCCTCTGCCTCTGCCTCTGCCTCTGCCTCTGCCTCTGCCTCTGCCTCTGCCTCCCTCCCTCTCCCTCTCCCTCTGCCTCTCCCTCTCCCTCTGCCTCTGCCTCTCTTTCTCATGCACCCGTAAATGAGTGCTAATTCGCCGTACAAACACATTTAACTGTGTTTTAACTTTTAAACTTTTTGATGTAGATTCGAGGAGCCTAAAGGAGAGATTATCCAAGCACATGATGGAAGTATATGGGATTTGGCATGGCATCCCCTGGGCCACATACTATGTTCTGGCAGCAATAACCACACCACTAAGTTTTGGTGCCGCAATCGCCCAGGCGATTTCCTAAAAGACAAATACAACAACCCTAATGCTGCAGCTGAACCAGACCATTCTTCTGCTACCTCTGGTATTTCCAGTACCTATGGCGGTGCTGCCAGCGAGAAATACGAACCTTCTAGTACTATTCCTCTTGCCTACTACATTTTTTATTTGTTCTTAGTGACTTACTTTAAAATGTGTTGCATGCAGTGCCAACCTCTGTTTCTGCTACCCCTTCCAACTTTCTTCCTGGTCTCTCCAACACCTCCAGCGGCATTCCCATGATACCTGGAATCTCCAATGAAGCTTCCTCTACCAATTCCTCTCAGACTAACACCAGCAACAACCGACAACCAGCACAGCCATCACAAACAAGAGGGCCTCCTGGTGGCGGAGGTCCACCTCCTAGCGGGGCAGGTCCATCATCAGGACCTCATCCGATGCATCATGCTCCCATCTACATCCCGGTTCCCAGTGCACCGCCAGGGGGAGTTCCACCGCACCACATGTTTCCACCCGGCGTACCTCCGCATGCTATGCATTCGCCAGGCATAGGCGGCCCTCCTCCTGGTGGTCCTGGCATAATGCCAATCCCTTACCCTCATCACCCCATGCACCATGCTCCTCCTCCTCACCACCCCCACTTCCATCCAATGCACCCACCAGCAGGTCCACCACATCCTCACGCATACCCACCGCCGCAACACCTCCCCCAGCACCAACTGCATCCCCAACATCAACAACAATCCCAGCAGCAACAACAGCGGCAGCCCAATAACAACAAGTGGTGAAAAATATCAAGTCGTTTGGCGTTGGTTGGAGACGTAACAAAAGAGAGGAGAAGTAAGAGAATGGATAATGCAGGTTTTGTCCAAAGAAGAATTCTTATTTAAAGGAACGAAAATGTGTGGGACAAAATGGAGACTTGAGTCTGAATCGCGGGCACCCGCATCGTCCTCAACGAAAGACGAACGAATGGCAACGGGGGGAAGCGATGATCAAGAATCATAGCAGACAAGCTGCTCCTCCAGCATTCAGCAGCGAATTCGGAGGGCCACGAGGAGACAAGCCAGCGGAGGGGGAATGGTATGCACCAGCCAGAACTTGAAGGCCTCAAGTGCCAGCTGAGCCCACACTAAAGCAGCAGCATCGTCGCCAAGGAAGAGGAGGTTATCGCTGCTCGTAAAGAGGTGGTCGCAGTAGAGAGGCCCCTTAGAGGATGTTCCAGTTGCCGTTCTTTCTGTAGGAAGTGAGGGCACGTCGCACTTGCTTTCTGATCTTTTCGTTCTTGTCGTTCCACATGCCTTCCAAGCTGGAGATGATCTCCTCCTCCCTTTCTCTTGGAGAACCGTCACAGAGGGTATGTAGCACCTGGTATCTCACGCGATCGTCAGGGTCATCCGTCATTTGGAGCACGCGGGTCCAAACTTGGTCAACCTCCTTCCTCACCTTGCAGGGACAGAACTCCTTCAAAGCTAGAAGACGCTCGCTGGCATTGGGGCTCTTGGAGAGGACGAGAAGCTCCTCAAAGTCTTCATACTGAGTGCGCTGACAGCTCATTGTAAAAGATGGTGCGTTGTTTTGGTAGTGGTGGGTTGTTTGTTGAATGGAATGGCACGGAATGGAATGGAAGAAGCAGCCCTTTTTATGGGGGTAGTACATTGCCGGTCTGTATTCAGTATTTTCGCGGAATGAGTTCAGCGAAGCTAGCTTTGGCAGGCACTGGGGGGGGGGTGACCTGTCCTGCTGCAGGTGTTCTGCTCCGAAGGAGCTGTGCTATGGGGTGACGTCAACATGACTTGATTAGGAAAAAAGTTAAAAGCAAAGAATCAAGACAAGAAAGAAGCAAGGCCAACCCTTGCTCCTCCCTCAAGCTCCTCCCTCTTTCTTACGGAGTTTGCTGCTGCCTACGCTTGTGGAGGGTGGTGGAAAGCAAGGCGCACGGCATGGACTTGGGAGTGGAGGTAGTGGCTGATCCAGAGAGGCCTGATGAAATCTCTGTCAAACCGAAGCAAGAAACTTTGGTACAGCGCTTTTTTGCTATTGCAGAGCGGCGCACCTCCATCTCCTTTCTCGGCTAGCTAACCACCCTCAACTTGTACCTCGACGCAGTCGTTTGACAAAGGTTTTTTCGTCGCTGTAAAAGCCATTCAAAGCCTCCGGAAGCACATCAACAGGACGCTTATTGTGGCGATTGCGGGACCGAGTGGCGCCGGCAAGACTTCCCTTGCCAGAAAGATCGTAGAGCTCATTCCGAAGAGTCTGTACGTACTCCTTTTTCTCAAACCAGTTGGTGTCTACTTGCCGACCATCCTGCCTCTTTTGCAGCATAATCTCCATGGACAACTACCTGGACTCAACCCACGTCATAGATGAAAATTACGATGACTACCGACTCATTGACTTTGACCTCCTTGTCAAGAACATAACCGTACGTTCCTACCAAACCATTAAGTCGCACATGATGAGCTGGTACTAGTGCATTGCTGACAACCACGACGGAAACGAACAACAGGAGATAAAGAATGGCCAATCGACACAGCTGCCATTGTACGACTTTAGGAAGAGTGGGCGGTACGCCTACGTCACCGCCTCTCCTCCTCAATCCAAAGTGGTGATAGTGGAGGGCACCTATGCACTGCATGAGTCAGTGAGGAACCTTGCAGACCTCTCCATCTCTATATCAGGAGGCGTGCACAACGACCTCATCAAACGTATATTTCGCGACATCCAACGGACCGGGCAGGAACCTCACGAAACAATTCAACAGATAACTGAGACTGTCTATCCAATGTTCAAGGTACCTTCAACATGAAACTACCCTTGTTGGTGTATTTTGTGTTTGCGTATGCTCTTTTTCAACCTCACAATGAACGCCAATGCAATTGTAGGCTTTCATAGAGCCGGACTTACAGAAGGCTCAAATCAAAATCGTCAACAACTTCAACCCTTTCTCTGGTCTTCTCAACCCCATCTACACTCTCAAGTCTAACAAATCTTTTAGCGGAGACGATATCATGCGTCTTTCAGGAATTACGGAACCTCCTCGAGTTGAAAGTTATTACGGTAGTTCCCTCTTCCTCATTGTGTTTTTTTTTCTTCCTTTTCTTCCCTCTCTCTGACTTTGCGCGAACAGATATCTACCTAAAGCCGCCCCATCCAGACCAATCCAACAACAGTGCTGAAGAGAACTCAAACTGGATTCGTATGCGGAACAACGGAGGCACCTACACCTTGATGTTTAGCGAGGTAGGAATGGCTGTTTGCAGCTGATGCCAATGAATTCCAGTAACAACGCTAATGAAAATTGCGGTTTTCTCCACAAACAGAATCTAAAGGACAATGAGTTCATCATCTCTCCATACTTAGTATTCAGCGTAAACGTGCGCATATTGGGAGGTCTGATGGCGTTGGGCTACACCATTGGAGCTATTATCCATAGAAAGTCAATGATATTTGGAACGGAGGACCTAAGTGTGAGCGTGGATAGTTTGGAGGAGTTGGGCGACTCGTTCGTGCAGATAAAAGGTACTGACAGGCAGACAGTGCAGGAGCTGGGCGAGAAACTTGGCCTCACCGGCAGTTACATCCCCAAGGCGTATATCGAGATCTATCAAGAAAAGTACAAGCAAAAGAACAGTCCTACAAACAAGTCACACGCTGATCTGCTTCGCCAGCACCACAACTCGGAGCAGTTGCAACAATTTCTTCATGCCAAACTATGATTGATCGTCTTAAGTGAAGAAAGTAGTCAACAAAATAATTTCTCACCTCCTCATTGCTCTTTCCACCATCACCAAGACAGTGGTCACAATTTATATGAGAGCCCATTGGAAGACCGAATGGTCTTTACCACCCACTGACACAACCTTGTTATCCCCGGCGGCAAAGCTAACGTTCATGACGTGACTTGAGTGACCAGCATACCGCTTGTGTGCCGCCTTTGTTGTTGGAAGGGTTACAAAACGAACGGCAGGTAGACGAGCTGGTAACAAAAAGGAAGTACGACGCACCTGTGGCTTTGTTACTGGATAAGAAAAGAGCTTCACGCCGTTGAAGTCATCACCAGTAACCAGTAACTTTCTGATGGATTAAAAATCACACGTGAGTTTACTTACAATATGAATGTTGGGGCGGTGTGGTGTTTTGGGAACAGAAAAGAGAGAAGAGAGGAGAGAAGGGAGGCGAAGGTGTTTTGATTGCGGATCGGTGTTTTTACGATAATTTTACTAACCTGTCAGAAGAACGGCTCACTGCATTGACATCAGTGCCATCCGAACCAGGAGGCCATATGCCCACCACCGCCCAGCCTGAATTATACCCCAAAAAAAAAAATAAAATATGAGAAATTGGCGTTGTACATCATGCAGAGGAGCTGTTTGAGAAAATCCAAACCAAGAACACAACTCCAAGTGTGGTAGTTAACGTCCCGGATAGCGCCAGGATGCATCACCATTTGCATGTTTTCTAGGTCCCAGTAGAGCAGCTCATAAGAGTTCGAGTCGCTGTAGTATGTATAGTATGAGTCTTCTGCAAACGTAGCAAGAATTGTGAGGCCGCATACGTTTGAAGATATTTTGAATCCTCAGAAAAGTCGCAATGGATAATGGCACTGGTATGTCCCTTCAGTGTACCTACACTTCGGTAAGAGCAGCTGCCTTCTTCTTCCAAGGCATACAAGTGAATGACATTTTCCTGCGTTATGGCCAAATACCGATCTGTGTATTGGTCATTTGGTGGTTGTCAGCATAATGTTTATAACTTCGAAAGGAACACGTACCATCAGGACTAAAGCGCAACTGCCTTATCGCAGGGGTTGAATTGTGCACATGAACTTGGGTAGACCAGCACTGATGAAGTTCTGGGCTCTTAAACACCATAATGTGGCCCGTCTCCGTGCCCACCGCCAGATCTACAGGCGATAGAAAATTTAAAAAAAAAAACAAGCAACTGCGGCAGTGCGAAAACAATTGTGGGAAGATATGGAAGTTGTTCTAAGAATACCAAACTTACATTCTCCTTTAGCAGAAAAGGCAGCAGCATGGGCGCTTCTTCCAAGATAAACTTCCTTTTCTAACTGGTTAGCTGGGCTACAACTCCAAAGGCAAAGCCTGCCATCATCGCCACAAGTCGCGAAATAGTTTTCATATGCTAAGAAACTTTAATTTAGATATCAGCATTGAGGATACAGGGGAGAGGAAGGTACTTGCTAGCCCATAAAGATCGCCGTAGTGTGCCTGAAAAATAGCAACAAAACCTCAATGACAAATAATAGCTAAGGGAGAGGGAGAGGGAGAGGGAGAGGGAGAGGGAGAGGCAGAGGGAGAGAGGGAGAGGCAGAGGCAGAGGCAGAGGGAGAGGGAGAGGCAGAGCAGAGGCAGAGGGAGAGGCAGAGGCAGAGGCAGAGGCAGAGGCAGAGGCAGAGGCAGAGGCAGAGGCAGAGGCAGAGGCAGAGGCAGAGGGAGAGAGAGAGAGAGAAGAGAGAGGTACTTTAACTATAACAGATGGACGTCCAGCCTCCAAGTCATCAATTTGATGGATAGAATTGTGGCCAGTACCAAATAAAACGTGGCGATTGTGCCAGTCCACACATTTGATGGCCACTGGGTTGGTCTCTTTTGTAGTTTTTTGCTTTTCTTGCTCGGCATCACTCCCTACAGCCGAATCACCACCCTCCGTTTGCTGCAAGAACAAATCTTGCCCTTCGTATCGCTTGAGCAGGGTAAAGTCACTGTCCCAGAGGCAAATGCTACCATCTTTGGCTCCACTGATAAAGGCATAAGTGTCGTCACCCACTATCTTTTTAATTCCGTATATGACAAACTTGGGATGGGCAGCGATAACGTCTGCCAGGAGGTTGTCTTTCCATATGTAGATATCTCCTGATACAGTACCAGATACCGTGGCTCCATTATCTGCAGAAACGTGAGGACAGGAAAACAACGCCAGCCATGCAAAGCACAAAGAAATGTGGCAGCAGAGAAAACATAAGTACTACGAACCGTTAAAGCTAACTGCAGATATGGTTTGGATGGGTCCCTTGGTACCAAAAACTCCTTTCTTAGACTTCAACGAGCCAGATGCATCCAGCGACCAAAACTTGATGCTCTTGTTGCCACATGTGACAAACCCATAACTGTATCTCGATAGAGCACCCTTGCTGGGCTTTGCTTGCTTCTCTTTGCTATCTGAAGCTTTCTTTGTGAGGTGGGGG
>JAVKOQ010000743.1:0-13973 GCA_031835245.1 Balamuthia mandrillaris
GGGCTGAAAAACGAGTACTCTATTTTTGAGTACTCAGTGGTGACTCTGTCCACGTCAGCTGACTCGAGTGGATTCGAGTCGATGGGATCAGAAGGTGACGTAGGTTTGATAACAATGATCTGGAAGCGGATTGGTCCATTCGATGCCCTAAAAAAGAGCCGTCGCTGCGAGGTTTCCAAGGGGTGAAAATTCAAACGGCTACCAACGATTTACATTATTTTTTTTTTCAAGTCTCTCTTTTTCTCTTTGGGAGAGAGTAAACACTTGAATGGACATTCTAGAGAGAGAGGAGGCAACCAGCGAAAGTGAGAGCCACACGTTCTCGGTGGTTTGGGACCATTTCGTGAAGAAAGGTGATCACAAAACTGCCCAATGTTGCCACTGTGGTAAGGAAATACGGTACCATGGCCCTACAAGCAACTTATTGCGGCACCTGCAAGCCAAGCATCCCTGCAAGGTTCCTTCTGTTATCAATGACAACATCAAGAACCTAATCACTCAACTGTTTATTGACAACCTTTTGCCCTTTTCCTTTGTGGAAAGTGCTTCCTTTAAGGCCCTTGTCTCTGCCACCTGCAACGGTGCCCTTCCTCCTTCGCGATATTTCTTGAAACAGGACCTAAACCGTCGGTATGCAGCAGCTGTGGCTCTTCTCAGTTTGCAGCTGATGCAATGTTTCTGGAAAACCTTGACTTTTGATCTCTGGACGTCCTCCAGCCAGGTGGCCTTTATCACCGTTACAGTTCATTGGATGGAAGCTCTTTCAGCTCGCCAACGTACCCATGTCCTTGGTGCCTATGAGTTTGGATATGCTGAGCATACAGCCAAAAACATCAACAACAGGGTCCGTGATATCTGTAAGGACTTCAACCTTCCTGTGGAATCCTCCTTTGTTGTGGCTGATGGCGCCTCTAATGTTGGTGCTGCATGCCGACTTCTTGGCTGCATTCACATTCACTGCGCAGCACACAAGCTGAACCTTGTTGTGCAAAAGGCGTTGGAAGAGGTTGAGGACCTGCGTTCTGCATGCCGTAAAATTGTTGGGCATTTTCGTCATAGCAGTAAGGCCACAGAACGGCTTAAGGAACACCAACGGCGCTTGAACCAACAGCCAGTTAAAAAACTATCAAATGAGGTTCCAACAAGGTATCCTCTTTTCTTTTTGTTTTCTTGTTCTTTATCTTTTTTTTGTTCGTTGTCTTTCTTACTCTTTCTCTCTCCTTCAACTCTCTCATCCTCTCTTTCTCTCCCTCTCATGTGCCGACTCTCTCTGTGTGCCCTGTTTTTCTCTTTCTCTCTCACTTCTTCCCTGCTCTCGTCGCTCTCTTGTCTCCTCTCTCTCTCTCTCTCTCTCTCTCTTGTGTACTCCCTTTCTCTTGTGCATGCTCTATTACGTCCTTTTTTAACTATTTCGTTAAAAAGATGGAATAGTTTTTATTATTCTGCAGAACGACTTCTTGAGCTTCGTCAGGCTACTGGCTATGCTTTGGTAGATAACAAAAGCAATCAGCTCCAACTATCACAGGATCAATGGACGCTCCTTGAGCAAGTTGTTGATGTTTTGGAGCCACTGGCAGTCTTAACCGCCCATCTCCAAGACCAGGACGTCCCAATTTCCTATGTAATCCCTGCATTCAACGCGATTCATCGACAACTCTCTCCCATCGCAGAGGATCCTCTACTATTGCGACAGTTCAAGTCGGTGTTGGCTTCAAACTTGAGCGATGCGATCAACTACTACAAGAGCATAGAGCCGTGTGCTTTGGCAACTGCAGTGGATCCTCGATTCAGACTGCGTGATTGGAGTTCCAACAACGCCATCAATGCAGTTTACAACACACTCTTAGAGGAGATGAAACAAGCAGATGTTCTACTTCAAGAAGGGAAGCGACGACAGCAAGAGGAAGAAGAAGAGGGAGAGGAAGAGGAAGAGAAAGAGGAAGAGGTAAAAGCAAAGGAAAATGAGGAGGAAGAGGAAGAGGAAGAGGAAGAAGAAGAGTCGTTCAAGACAAAGAAGAGAAGGCTCAGCGTAGAAAAAATGATGTTTGGTACAGAGCCTACAGCAACTGCCTCAAGCCCACGATCTGTCTCAGAGGAGTTGCACGCCTTCATGGTGCTCCCAGCAATCCCAGAAAAGAGGGATCCTCGAACATGGTGGCGTGAGCATTGTCATCTCTTCCCGCGCCTCTACCACGTTGCCCTCAAGTACCTGTCAATACCAGCGACATCTGCAGAGTCGGAGCGTATTTTTTCATTGACAGGAAACATATTGTCTCCTCATCGTTCTACACTATCATCCCAAAGGTTGAACCAGCTTGTTTTTTTGAAGCATTACCAGCTTTAAAAAAATCATCTTCGTTGCGGCGCTCATCTTTTTCTTTCTATTTTATTTTTGTTGTGTTTTCCCATAATAGGGCCAACTTTCTCTAAATTGTTGCTTATGTCAGCAGGTGACGTGGCCTTGAGTCAGATTCGAGTACTCGGCCCTTTTTTGGAGATCGAGACTCAAGTACTCGTTTTTCAGCCCCTGCTTTAAATTAGATAGCTTCAGTCGGGTCGTCATGGAATATGCCGAGTCGCTTCATCTAATCTCATCTCTACTCTCATGTCTATGACACCAGAGCGCGCAGAGAGAAGTGAGAGAGGGGGAACTTTTTGCGGAGGGAAGCAAATAGTACCAAAGCAAAGTATCGGGTTTTTATAAAACAAAGACTGAACGGTGGCAGGCGCACGCTGGGAAAATAAAAATGAGAGAGAGGGAAGGTAGGTGTGTAGAGCTCCCTGCCGCTGCAACTTCTATCACTGCTGCCACACAACCACCGCTTTTTTTTTAAAAAAAAAATACCATAAGAAACGTTCATCTCTTGAGGGTTTCGATGATTTGGGCAATCATGGTGTGAGTGATGCCAGGCTGAGCCTTCTCCGCATTGTCAAAAGCAATTTTAAGCTGCGCCAAGGCCGATATCACGTTTTCATCAGTATTGCTCTTCAATAGCTGTTGAACCAAGGTTAGAACCATAGCACCAACGCCTCGTGGAGGGCGCGCAGAGAGAGAGAGAGAGAGAGAGAGAGAGAGAGACGGAAGAGGGAAAGAAACCTTAGATAGCACTGGATATATTACAGAAGTAAGAGCGGAAGGCCGACTGTTGGAAACGACTTGCTTGGCTTCGCCTGGATTGGTAGAAGCGGCCGAAGTAGCAGAGGAAGGAGGCGCCGGTTTTTCGCTTAAGTGCAACCAGATTAGTATTTTTGTCGTCCCGAAAAGTAGAGTTGGGGACAACATACGCTTTCACTTCTCGCTTCTTTTTCTTTTCGCTAGAGCTAGCACCGTTGAGAGAAGACGAGGAAGAGGAAGAGTCTGAACTTTTCTTGCTCTCTGTGCTCCTGCGGGCTGGGGCTTTTTCCTTTGGAGACTCGAAATTCCACTGCCCAACGCTATTGCTGCATTTGTTGGGTTGTTGTTGTCTCCCGGTATGAGCAAATGATAACACACAAACAAACAAAGGTAATAAGACACTCACTCAGTATCGGATTCTTGCGACTCATCATCTGTGTCGGAGGTGGTTCCTCCAACAACTTGCCTCCAACGCTTGTATCGGTCGATGAGCTCTGTTAGGGAAGCCGTTTTTTTGGAGCTCTTCACAAAGGGGTGTCGCAAAAGTTCCTTCGCAGTAGGCCTCTTCATAATAGATCAAAATGTTAGGAGCACAAGGTAGATCAAACGTAATGATAAGGAAGGGCACGCACCTCGTTGGGATCCTTCTTCAGGCACTGAGCGACAAAATCTTTAAACTTTTTGGAAAAATTTCCTTCCAAAGTTGGGGGAGGGTTCTTAGGAATAAGGAAAAGCACCCTCATCGGATGCAAGTCGGCGTAGGGGGGCTCTCCTTTTGCCATCTCAATGGCAGTAATTCCCAGAGACCAAATGTCAGCCTTGGCATCATAGCCGGCTTGTTTGATGACCTCTGGCGCCATCCAGAACGGAGTACCCACAAAGGTGTTACGCTTGGTCATTTGATCGGTAAGTTGTCCTGCCACACCAAAATCTGCCAGTTTGACGGCGCCAGAGCCAGATAGCAGTATATTTGCGGCTGTTGTTGGGTCATAATATTAGCCGTCGGGCCTAACCCGAAGCTTGCGGTCGAGAACTGGTGCACGTACCTTTAATGTCTCTGTGAATCTTTCCTTCCTTATGCAAATATTCCAACCCTTTCAACAACTCTCGGATAATGATGGCGATGTAAGGCTCCTCCACGGGTCCTGGTTTCATCTGGGCAAGAGAGGGACGGAATCCAAGTCAACAATTTTTAAACCAGGTCAGAGGGGGTAAAAGTGAGGCAAAGAGTAAACAGCAGAAACACGGCGTTAGTTACCAGATCAAGGACAGAGCCGCCGGCAAGGAACTCCATGATGATCCAAAGTTTTGTATCTTTCAAATAGGAGCCGTAGTAACGGGTTACATGGGAACTTTCACATTGGGAAAGCACGGCTATTTCTTGTTGTATGTCTTCGATTTCATCCTCCGCATCCTCCAAGTCAATAATTTTTATGGCTACTGGCTTGTTGGTCTTCTTTGTGATGCTGTGGTTGAATAAAAAAAAAGTTGGTAAGTCTTCAAAAGAACCAAGCAAACAAAGATGAAGGGCTGGTCCAAACAAAAAAAAAAAAGGGATGAAAAAAAAACCAACCCCTTGTAAACTTCTCCGAAGGATCCTTTGCCTATCCTCTCCAACTTCTCATATAACTCTTCCGGATCTCCCGAGTTCCTTCCGGTGCCCGACTAGAGCAACGATACAATAGATAGAATAAAAAAAAACAGCACATTATTTTTTTTTCGATTGGTAATCTTGCAGTAGTAGATTTTTCGAAACAAAATGAAGAGGGCAAAACTTGAAAAAAAAAAGAAGCAAAAAAAAAAACGTAAGGCCGTACCATGTTTTCGTGTGTGTGTGTGTGTTGCAGCAAAAAAAAAAGTGTTCTTGTTGACTCAGCTCTACAAAAAAAAAGATCTCCTGTTTCAAACGGTTGTCGTCCCCACTTGCCCTTTCAAAAACCCCCCCCAAAAAAAAAAGGTACGGTTGGTTGGTGGTTTCCAGCTATGGGCTCTTCTTCCCCTTTGTATTTATTTTTTTGTTTGGCTCTTCTCTCCACCCAAAAAAAAAAAAGGATTTCCTGCCAGCAGGGAGGAGTGTGCGCCCCGAGACCCCTCAAATTAGGGTACTCTTTGAAATCGGAGTGGGCGATCATCCGATCCATCCAAGATGGCGTTTAAAACTGGCAACTCCGCCATCTTGTTGGCCAAATTCGATTTTTTTATTTTTCTTCTGTTGCAGTTGAGCACAAAAGCCCCCCCCCCCAAGGAAGGAAGAAGGAAGGGAAAGGAAGAACAGCAAGAGAGTGAGGGACGACGTTCGACATTCCTCTTTGCTCTGCGGGGTTTGTTTTTTCTTTTGGTCAGAGCTCAAAAAAAAAACAGGGAACCAAGACTTTGGACCGTGCTCTTCTTTTCCATCATTTTTGCCACTGGCTCTTCTTCTTCTTCTCCTCTGGAACGACGACACCCACCCTACATTCTTCTTCTTCTTCTCCAACACCACCAACCCCCAACAAGCAAAAACCCCTGCAACTCCAGTCTCGGATTCTTTTCTGGTTTTTTTTGTTGGATGGCCGTATTCTTCTGTTGATACTCTCTCGTTCAGTGGGCACCAAAGAAAAAAAAAAGGTAACAGAGGATTCCGTTTGCTGCTGGCCGCACCTGTTGTTGTCTCCCCAAACAGACGCTTTCCCGCTGCCCACCTTCCTTCCTTTGTTTTGTTTTGTTTTGTTTAGTTTGTTTGGGAGGGGCGACCTTTTGCTTCGCAGGACCCCTCCTCTCTTTCGAACGGAAAGCAATGTCCCATGGCCAGCAGCTGGCCGTTTTCTCCGCGGAGACTGCCGCCCTTCAGTCCTCGGCTCAAGGTCAGCGCCTCTCCAGTATTTCTATCCCCGTCCTTTTTTTCCCCTTCTTCTCTCCTCGCTTCTCCATTTACTCTCTCTCTTCCCTGTCTGTTCTCTTTTCTTCTCTCCTTTCTCTCCTTCCTTGTTCTCATTCTGTCAACCGACAGTCTTGGAAGAGTTAGGTCTCTCCAAACTATTGCCTCTGAAAACATTTGAGGATATGGATAAGGCCACTCGTTTTTTGGACTCTTTCCTGCCTCTGTTCAACGGTTCAATGCTTGCCTCTTCCTGTATCTGTTCCTCCTCTTCCTGCTCCTGTAGTCAACCGGAAAGGTGCAAAGAAGCCGAACTCACGGACAGGGACCCTGCTTACAGTCGTAACTGTGATGCTGATGGTGCGCCTTATCGAAGGCCCACGAGCGGCAACAGCAGCAACAGTAACAACAACGCCCACTGCAACGTGAACAAACGCCAACCTGAACTGAAAGACAGCGAAACAAAAAGCACAGCCATCATTTTTCAATCATATGGAGACAGCTGGAGCAAATTTTCTCAACAGCTTCATCAACTAACCTCTGCCAAGCTACAGTTGGCACAACATGCCACAGCTCGCGGCAAAGCGGAAGATGGTAGCCTTGCTATCGCGACAAGGAATCAACCCTCTGCAGATGCAACTTGCTCTCGCATATATGAACCCGCTCGCTTAGGTGAAGAAGGTATCCGTCCCTTCCATTACGTTCTTTGATGTTTGAGCTGCTTTTAATGTTTTGTTCTTACACAACTGCTCACGTTCACATAGAAATGGATATTTTCGGATATTCTCCCACATCAGATCCGCTTTTATTAGTATGTTGCCAGCTTTGCATGAAGACCGTCAAGGCAAGCCGCTTTAGCCAACATTTGGGTACCTATTTTGCCACCTGTTCATGCAGCTAGGTTTTTTTTTGACCAACTCAGCATTTGCTTTCCAACAAGACCGTTGTCCACGTATTCCTGACCACCAAATCCTTCCACGTGGAATGGGCGGCCCCACTCCAGAAATGACAAAAAGAAAGCACCCAGGTATTGAACGTTCTTTATCGCACACACTTTGTTGTGCTGTTTTTTTTATGCGCGAATTAGGAGGGTAAGCTGGAGTATTATCACATTAATATTGGTCTTTGTAGGTCGACCTCCAAGTGCTGGGCGAGGAGCCTCTCCCGGAAACACCGTCAAGAATGCCCCTAAAAAGACGAAGCCTTCGCAAACAACGATGACAGAAACGCAAAGCTCAACCCCTGGTCCCTTCTTCAAGGTGCCTGGGCTATTTTCTGTTATGCCGCCTTCTGCGGGTAGCCAGACGAACAAAAAAGGTACAACACGTGGACGGAAGCCAAAAAATAAGGACACTCCCAGCGGGGCTGCCCACGACAACAAAGAAGAAAACGAAATAAAAAAGAAACACAACAAGGGTACGAATACTAGCAAAGGTAAGAATAAAGAAACCCATCAAGAGAAAAAGGACACAGAACGGGAATTGAAGCGATCACGGAAGCGGAAACTTAAAGTCAAGAATGTAGAAGGTACTCTATACACTTATTGTTCTGACCATTCTATTACACGGTACTTACCTTTATTCTGTGTAGACAAAACAGTCAACTGGAAAGTGCAGAACATGCTTGACGTGTTAAATGGAAATGGCGATGCTTATGCCGTAGCAACTGCGTACGGAGAGGCTAGTGCCTTAACAGCAGTAGCTGGAACACGACACAAACGACGGAAGCGAAGTAGCAAAGATGGGGATACGATAGGAGAGGAGATGTGTATTACTATCTTGTCAGAGGAGGCTGCAAGGAGCACCCCATCACCAATGGCAACCCGAACGTACACGAGGCGTAACAAGCTGCGAGGTGTCATCATTACCATGCTACCTTCTCCTATTCCTGAATCCGCTCAACACCTTGGTCCGCTTGCTGCTATTCTACCATCTGCATCGTCTCCTTCCCTCCCCTCCTTTGCTTCTGGCTTGTCACCAGAAGGCCCTGTGACTCAACTTACCCCTCAGCTCCTCCATGTGCATGCAGCAAGAAAAAATTCATCTCTGGTTTATCCATCAACCCCACCAACAGGAAGTTTTTCAAGCTCCCCCTTTTCCACCTCAAATTCTCCCCCTTCTTCTTCGTCCCCCTCTTCGACTTCATCCTCCTTGTCCATTTCGTCTGTAGCTTCCTCTACCACTGGCCCTACGCACCCAGAGGCTACTCCTGCGCAGCCTCCTGCTACCCCCAGCAACCAAAATGAGCCATCTACTCCCCAAACTTCAGCCACATCAAAACATACAACTTCTAAAACTGCAAAACGAACCAAGTTAGCCAAGAACCAGAAAACATCAAAGCAAACAGAACCCGCTAAAGGGTCTAAGCAAACAAAGCCTCCCAAAGAACCAAAGCAACCAAAGCCCTCCAAGTCGGCCAAGCAAACAAAACAGAACAGAACAAAAAAGCAGCAGGCATCACGAACAGGCAAAACAAGACAACCGAAGTCCTCAACTGGTAAAAGGAATCAAAAGGCATCGCAAAAGGAAACCGCCAACGCTCCTCAAGAAGTTGTATGTAACATCACCACAACACCAACACCAGCTTCCCGCCCTCCCCTGGTAGTTCCTACTCAGGCTCAGCTTCAAGGGGTAATTCCACAGCAGCAACTGGCCCTGCCCTCCCCACAAAAAGGGCTACACGCTCGTTCCTCAGAGCTACAATCCCATTCTTTTCAGCAGCCTGCTGTGGCCCACACGAGCACCCACCTCCAACAAACTAATGCTACGCCTGCATATCTCCCTCCACAACCCACAGCGCTTAATATTAAGCCTCCCTCTGCACATACACAACCAACAGAACAAGGCAGGTTACAGCTGTCTTCCCCATCTTCCATACAACCCCCGCCCCAGTCTCTGTCCCAACCCCAACCTCCCACTTCCCAGCAATCTTCCCAGAGCCCAACCTCTCAGACAGCCCCTCCTCAGTATCCTTCACAAGTAATTCCAACAACTCCACAGCAACATCCGCTGCCGCAAGGTGGCCAACAACCGAATCCCACACAACTTTTGCAATCTCAACAAAACAATCAAGAGCAATTCCATCAACCACAACACACACAACCACAAGCCCCACAATCACAGCAACAATCACAACAATTGCAGCAGCAATTTCAGCAAACACAATTGCAGCAACAGCAACAACAGCGCGTTCAACAGGTGAGACAGTTGCAAGCGCAACGCTTAAATCTTCAGCGGTTACAACAACAGGCCCAAGCTCAAGTACAACACCAACTCGCTCTCCAACAACACCATCAAAGACAACAGCAACAAACCCAACAACAACAACAGCAGCAATCAGTGGCGCAGACCTCCTCCCAGCAAACACAATCCACCTTATCGTCTTCTCAATCCCAAATTCACCACGTGGGTTTACCACAGCAGTCCTCCTTTACACAGCAACCCATTAGTCCTGCTTCGGTCGCAACAACTCCACTGGTTGGCCTTTCGGATTTTACCAATGTTTCTCGCTTATTACAATCTCGAGTTTTGCAAGCACACCCTCGATTGAATCTCGCTTTGAACATGTCGGCACCCTCGTTCAAGAGCATTGGCAGCTCTCCAATTTCTTCAACTGTAACTCCCCTTTCTTCCGCTGTAAATAATCAGACTGTGCTTCCGTCCTCTGGTCACCAACTGAACCCAGCAAGCTCGGTACCACTCACCAGCCCTTCTATTACCAGCAGCAGCCTTCCCTCTGCACCCTCATCACTGAAACCTCTCACCTCCAAAGCAACTAACAATACCATCAAGGTAAGTCTGAAACTCCTTTTCTACATCTATCTGTTAATAACATTCGTCGATTAGCCCCCAGTCCTACGGACGAATCTTGCACCACACGTAGCCCCTCGTCCGTCATCCCACGCCAGTCCCATTGGAGCTCCTGCGCATTTGTTGTTTTCACCCTTGGTACGTCTTCTCTGCCGTTCTTTTCCCTCTTCCTTTAGTCATACTAATTGTATAACAACCGTGTTGATTTTCCGTTCTCCCAGTCGACCATGCCAACCCAAAATGCAACGCAACTGAGCACTACAAGCAGCGTACCGTCGTCCCAACAACACCAGCAACAATCATCATCGGATGCCCAAAAACAAACCCACCCAACGCCACTAAAGGTTGATGGTCAATCCCACCTCATCCCTGCCACCGCCGCTCCACCCCCTCAACAAACACCGCAAGGCTCGCTACCTTCCTCTACTTCTTCCCCTCACCCTCACAATCCAACCCAGCAGCATCACCAGCAGACAACTGCTACCGCCGCTGCTTCTGTAGGATAATAAACTTTTGGTTATGCTCAAAACCTCACGTGGCAACCATCCCTTTTCCATCGCCGTGTCGACGCGATAAATGTTGAAATGACATCATCTACAAACACCCATAATATCAAGGCAAGGGTGAATATTTTTTTTTTTGGTTGGCGGCTTTTTCCCCCTCCGTTTTTTTTTCCCCTCCCCTTTTTTTTTAACTTTCTAACAAAAAGAAGAAGAAGTGAAAACGCACGTAAGTTGTTGTGGCAGCGCTACTTTTTTTTTTTTGTTTAGAAAAAAAGTCCCATACCCACCCGCCCAATCCAGGCTTTGAAATCTGCTGTTGAAAAAAAAACGACCTCTCACAAGTAGGCTAAGGTTTGCATGACTGAGAGTCCTCCTCCCCTACCTCTGTTGGGCAGCAGCTAACCTCCTTTGATTGAAAAGTTTTACAAAATGTCCCAATCGCGCCGAAGACGTGCCAAAAATCCCCCTGCCAGTGGCCCTAGTGGGGCCACTGCGTGGCTCTCTTCCCCAACGGCCAACCCTGCTGCCCTCAACAATTTTAGTTTTATTTTGGGTTCGCAGATTCGCTACTTGGTTAACAACTTGAGCAAGAAGAATTACAAGTCGACTGTCAGTGAATTGGATCACGTACGTTTTATTTTTTGTTTGTTTTCATGTAACAAAAAAAAATGCTCACTTTCTAATTGCAGATTATCACTTTGTATGGCCACGACGCTTACCTTTACTTACTGCGATGCCTTGTGGAACAAATCGACGTGAAAGACTACAAGATCCAAAAAGATCACCCCAAGATACAATTGTTGCACCAACAAACGTTGGAATTGAGCAAACAGCCTAATTTCGCTAGTGTGGTCTTGCAAGCCATGGCTGGCATGGAGTTCCGTGAGGATTTTCTCACACGCTTCTGCAAGCACCTCAAACTTCCTTTGGCACAAGAAGTACTGCTTGCATTGGGAGCTGCCCAAGCTTCCGAGGCTGGGGTCCTCCAGGAAGGTAACCTTTATTTTGGATCCAGTATTTTTTTTTCTGCTGCATGTGAATAGGAGCTGATATGGCTCTTTCCCAGGGAAACGGTTCTTAAGAAGTAAGATCTCTGAAGTCGCTCAGCACCCCAGCGCTCTTCCTCCCGAAGTTCTCTATGAATTACTCTTCTTTGTGCGCACCAAGGATGGTTTCTCCAAACATCGCACCAATTTACTCCGCGCTTTACAGAAACAGGGTCCCTCTTATATCAAGTCTTTACCGTCTACTTTGGCCCTTCTGATCACCGAAACTGAAGTTGACATGACTAGGTATCTTCTTTCGTATCCCTGTTATATCTTGTCTTCCCCGAGTTGCTCACTTTCTCTTTGCACAGCGATCAAAGTTTCGATCGCAACCTTATGACAGGTGCTTTTGAGGAGCAACAGTCCCTGGTTTCTGCAATCACAGCTGCTTGCCACCCTAGTGAATTGATGGAAGATTTGGGTTATTCTTGCTGTCAAGCAAGATCTCCAGGTAGCTTCAAAGAGTTCTTGCGTCAATTCCCCGCCATCACCGAAAGAGAAGTTGCGCAGATGATATCGTTGATGGTGAGGACACGCACCGGTCTGGGAGAAGGCAAGGAACCCACCTCTCCCACTTCATCCACAAACGAAAAGGATAGGCCTCAAACCTGGAATACAGGCGTTTTTGTGAGCACTATTAAAGAAATGGTATGTTATATCCATTGGGATTATGTTGTTGTGGTATGACTCACATCCTTTGCCATAGTTCCCAAACCTGGACTGGCCGCTTGTCATACGCAACTTGGATTTACCAGATTTTGAGGTTGAGGACACAAAAGCGTTGGCCATGGTTCTTTCGATCTATAAAAAAGCTACCAAGGTTTGCTCCTTCTCCCCCTCTCTTTCTTTTTCGTTTCTTCATACTCGTTTTGTCTCAACTCTGCTCACTGAAAATTCTTGTGTTAGTTGCCATTTCCACACAAGGCACTCTATGGATCTTGGGCCAATCCCAAGGGTCAACTATCGTTTTTGAAGCTTGCTATCTTTGCCCCTCCTGATGTAATTAATTTTGGGGACGGACACGAAGAGATATTGACTCAGATGCCCCATCCTAATCAAAACGCCAGTGCCCTCATCCACAACTGGACCTCCCTTCCGTTGATAGAGACTCTACTTCATTTGGCTGCGGTGGATGATTATGCTGAAGTTCGCGGCATTTTCGACTATCCGATAGAACATTGCCCAGAATTATTATTACTTAAATTAGCTCAAGTAACGCCCACCTGGGGTGCGCTCCATTCCGAGTTGTGTTCAATCCTTCTCCCCATGTTCGTACACAGGCACCCCCACAAGCACCCAAACAGCAACTTTGTGCTAAGCAAGTTGTGGGCCTATAATCGTGCTCTATTTATCCGCGCTGTTGTAGATCTGCACAGCGGGGACTCTTCTTCAATTGTGCAATCAGTACTGGGATTATCACAGGAACTCAAGGTAGGACTCGCTTTGAAAAGTACACAAATACGGCTGAATTTAACGAATTGCTATTTGCTACAGATTTTCCCCGAAATTCTTCAAGTACCCAAGTTCCCGTTTGTTATTGAACTTGCTGTGCTGGCCCGCGAAAAAGGCTTTAACCTCAATTTGGGTCAGTGGGCACAAGAACGAATTGCCGAATACAAGTTAGATTTTGTACGACCCTGTTTTGAATTCCTGAGGAACATGGCGAGCCGCGAAGACGCACCTGGCCAGGGTTTGTCGTCCGAGATCGCGGCTGCTTTACTGACTGCCCTGAAGAACTCCTTTCCGTACGTCCCGCTTGTGGTGGTCAGTACTTTCTGCTCCTGATACTATCCTTCTTTTTCTATAGGGCCTTGCCTCCAGATCTTGTGGACGAGTACGACCACCTCAAATCAACTTACGGGGTACCTTCAAGTACACCCCAAGGTTCGGCTCTTTCGTTGCACTCTCCTGAGTCCGCACCGCCTCCTATTGCTGCCGATACTTCAGGTTCAGCGTTTCCTGCCACCGCTGCCCCCGATAAAGAAGTCTTTCCTCCCGACATAGAAGGACCAGCAAATGCCTACTTCCAAAGCGTCTATACGGGCCAAATGTCAATAGACGAGGTTGTTCAACTGCTGAAGAATTTCAAATCTTCTGCCAACAAACGGTACATCAATTTAATCCCGCAGCCTTTCATGCACCCAAAAAACTAACGTACGTTCGTGTAGGGAGCAACGCATTTTCCAATGCATGATCCATAACTTGTTTGACGAGTACCGGTTCTTCCAAAAGTATCCAGACAAGGAGTTACAAATCACGGGCGTTCTATTTGGGCAACTCATCCAACACCAATTGGTGTCCTACATTTCGCTTGGTATAGCTTTACGCTATGTTTTGGAAGCTTTGAAGAAGCCACCAAATAGTAAAATGTTAAAGTTTGGCATGTACGCTCTAACGCAGTTCAAGGCTCGGCTTGTGGAATGGCCTCAGGTAAGCTCAAATGCTTGTGAGTTTTCGTTGTTTGCCTGATAACTGATCTCGATGGTCCTTTCCACAGTATTGCCACCATATTTTGCAAATACCGCATATGCAACGATGCAGCCCAGAGGTGATACAGTTCATAGAAAATGCAATTCGAACCTCTGATACCGTAAGATCTCCATCGTCATGTGATATCTGCATGCACTTCATCTCACTGTCTTT
>JAVKOQ010000744.1:0-13966 GCA_031835245.1 Balamuthia mandrillaris
TCCCTTTTAGTTTTTTTTCTTTCCTTTGGGACGGTTTATTAATTACCTCGTGGCTTTCAGAGAAACATTGGAAGCAACGAGGTAAAAATGGAGTCTCGCGCTCGTGCTCAAACTCACCTGACTTTTTTATCCCTCCCCTCACCCTCCACCCACCCTCCTAGGAAGGGAAGAGTGGGTGTCAATGACGTGTGTGGCGTGTCGTCCTGATACGTTGACGACGGCTGTAAGACCCTGCTGATGACTTCAGAACCACCGCCTTGGGTGGGTTTCCCTGCTATTTGTGAACAATGCAACTGTTGTTCAGACATATCACGAAACCAAAGCAGATTGCACAAGCAAAACCGGATGGATAGGAACCACCGTTTGTATCGCCAATAGCGGCGAGCCCACAAAAAAACGAGAAAGGGAGGAGAAAGAACGAGAAGAACAGCTCCAGCGCCAGGCAAAGGAAGCACAGCAAAACAGGAAGGCTGAGCTGCTGCGTGCTTACCGAGCACGTAAAGCTGAGGAGGAAGCAGAGACCTCTTCTCTTCCTTCCTTTTTTCCAGGTTGCAAAATATATATATTGTTTCTTTCCTCACCTTTCAGTCAAACCCATAGTTAAGCAAGAGAAGCGGCCCGAAAGAGGCCAAGAAGTTGGCGAAACAGGCCACGGGTGGCGCCACACTCTCTGGCATGCTTTCTTCATCCTCAAGATATCCCAAACGCATGACAGGAATGTCGAATGCAACGTCAAGAATATCGACGGAAGGGAGCGTCCCACATGACAGTTCAGTACAGTTATAGCTACCGGGGTTTCTCCCGCAACATGTTCAAGCGAACGCTGATTCCAATGGGTAGAAGAGATGTCGAGGAGCTCTACGAGGAGGCCATCACACTCCTGCGAGCAGTGACTCAGATAAATGAACCAGAAACCACAAACGAAGGCAAGTGTAAACGAAAGCAGTACAAGTTGGCTTGCGAGCCTTTGGATATCATTGAGACGGACATAGAGATCAGGACTGATGCGAAGCCCTGGTGGTCAGCGGAGCTGACGCTGGTTTTTGCTATCCCCTTCCTCTGCCTCTTCCTCATCTTCTTCCGTTTTGTTTGTTTTCTTTTCTGAGAATTCTTTCATTTTCTTTGAAACAGGGTAGAGTTCCACTGCATATGAGATCTCTTCTTTGTTCGGTCCTCCCAAAGATCTATTGTCCGTAACTGTATAACAAACGCGGAGGTGACGACAATAAGGACAGAAAGGGCAACCTCCGAACTTATCCACCACTGCTTTCAACTCTGAAGACACCCGTCGCAAGGCGTGCTGATCTTCCCAAGAGAGAAAGTCAACAATTATAAAGGCCTTCAACTCCAGGGGAACTGTCTCGAAGAGGTCTTTCGGTGGAGGTGGTGGCTGCTGGTCCTGGCCCTCCGTTCTGCGTGTCTTGTGGTCGCTGGGGAGCACGTCACACGTGGAAGTCGTGGTCGTCTGTGGACCGCGAAAGCAGCCGTTTTCTTCTTCTTGCGGGTTCCATGTTCGCTTAGCTTTGTTTCTCTCCTTCGTGTGTTATCTGCCAGCCATTACCGTCGACAAGAGCAGCAACAATACAGCGGTCTGCAAAAAAAACGAAAGGAGAACGAACGTTAGCAACGCCGACATGGAACAGGAGAGTGACACCAGCAGAAAGCGGAAGAATTCACCACAAATCAATAATATTCCACTTTCAGCCTGGACAAAGGTTCAAAGGAGCTTAAAAACATCGTAAAACGAAGCACTTGGTCGCTTATTCCTCCTTCTTCTTCTCCCTCTTCCTCTTCGCTGTCATCTTCATCTTCTGCCTCACTCTTTTCTTCCTCTCTAACAGGAATGTGAAATTGCACAAGAGTGTCCACACACACTGACCCAACAACTTTCTTTTCTTGTTCCGATAAAGGTCCGGAGAATTGTCAGTTGTTTACAAGCCAGATGAAAGCATCGCCCTATGTTCTTGCGAGGAGCGACGTCGGTGGGTTATCGTGCTGGTCCGGTGGGTTGGCGCCCGCCAACTCCGACGCAGAACGTTTTCTTCTGCTCTCCTCCATCTTTGCCTGCGGTGTGTTCCGTTGGCTTGCATGAATGAACCCAACAAATAAAAGTCGACGCAAAAGGAGGAAGCCGCGGTCCTCTAGAAGGAGGAGAAAGGAGAGGAGCCCAGGACGATGTCGCCTGGACGGGGCGGGTTTGCGTTCGGTTGTGCATCGCAGCAGAGGAGCCGACGGCGTGCTTGCTTGCGCCTCCTGGCCCGCCCGTTCGTCGGCCCGGCTCGACGACGGTTGGGCACGCAGGACAGCACCACCGGGGTCTGCTGCCGCACCTTGCCGGCGTTACAGAGCGTCAAGCTGTGCCAATGCGAGGGCCTCTTGTCGCTCCGCCATGGCGGCATGATCGCTGAGGCACCGTAGCTCATTTTTTTTTTATTGCTGGCTTTCCAAGAAAGAAAGATTTTGGATTACACAAAAAAGAGAGAGAGTCAAAGGAGGAGAAGAGGAAGAAGAAAGAGAGAACCTGGTTCGCGCAGAAGCAAGCGAGCACCACGGAACGACGTTTCCCTCGCTGAAGATAAACATTAAAAAAAAATCGTATATAATGCGGATAATAATCGCTGATTGGGAAAAATTGTCGATGAATATCTGAAAAATTTTCAACTTTTCCGAAAATTAAAAAAGGGAATTATTGTCGACAAATAACAGAGAAGCAAAGAAAACACAAAAAAAAAAAAAGGGTAGCAAGCAAATGGCGGAACGAAAGGCTACCAACAAGTACTATCCTCCTGACTATGACCCACGCAAGGTTTGTTTGAGTGCTTCTCCTCCTTCTGTTCTTCTTCTTCTTTCTCCTCCTTTGACTTTCTATCTTTTTTGTGTAATCCAAAATCTTTTCTTCAATCTCTCATCATCTCCTCTGAATCTGAATGTGTGTGCATCGGTGTAGGGCTCGCTCAACGCGTTTGTGGGGAGTCACCCGCTGCGGGAACGAGCGCGCAAGCTCGACCAGGGCATCCTCATCGTTCGCTTCGAGATGCCCTTCAACGTCTGGTGCGCGGGCTGCAACAACCACATTGGCCGAGGCGTGCGCTACAATGCGGAGAAGAAGCAGGCCGGGAGCTATTTCTCCACCAAGATTTGGAACTTTCGGATGAAGTGCCACCTCTGCGATAACTACATTGAAGTGAACACGGACCCTAAGGTTGGTGTTTTTATTCTCTCATCTTGGACTCTACTCTCTCTCTTTCCTCTCTCTCTCTCTCTCTCTACTTGTTCTTCTTTGTTCTGCATTTTCTTCTTTTTCTTCTCTTCCTCTATTTCTTCCCTCTTCTCCTCTTCGCTTCGTCGTCCTCTTCTCATACGAAATGACTCTTGTGCAGAATTCGGACTATGTGATAGTGGCGGGGGCGTCAAGGAAAGTGGAGACATGGGAGGCAGACGAAGAGGAGACAGGAACCATCCGGCTGGCTGACGAGGAGGAAGCCAAACGCTTGGCTGAGGACCCGTTTTACCGACTGGAGCACGCCTCCGAAGATCAGCGCAAAGCCAAAGCCACCGCTCCAATCCTGGAAAGGCTTCAAGACCTTCGCAGCGGCTATGAAGATGATTACGACAACAATCAACGTTTACGAAGCTCTTTTAGGGTATCTTTTCTTTCCTCTTTCTTTTTCCTTCATTGCTTTATTCACCTTCTTCCATTCTCTTATCTTACTTTTTCTCCAACAGAAACGCAAGAAAGAGATTGTAAGTTTAGAGAAAGAGGCTGAGAGCAAAGGCTTAGCCATTACTCTATTACCCCAAAGCCAAGAAGACAAGCAACAAGCCTCTCGCGTCGTGTTTCGTGGTGGGCGTGGATCAGAGGAAGAACTTAGGCGCAGACGTCTTCAAGTCAGCACTTCTTCCATCTTTTCTCACAACAAGAACAACAAAAAGCAACCGCTTATCGATCAACAAGTGGCCAAACGACGACGTCTGGCTCACTTGCAAACTTCTGCCTTATCCTCTTCGTCTTCTTCAAAAAAGGCATCTTCTTCCACTCTTCTTCGGCCTATTATTACTAGCAGCAAACCAAAGTGAACAAAACAACCAAACCATGACTCTATTTCTTCATCTGTAAACAATTATGAACAACTCTTCCTCGTCTTCTAGCTTCTGCTTTCTTCGTGTATCGTCACAAAAAAAGAGAATCTTCTTTCCTCTTCTTCTTCGGACTTTTAGGCCATGTTCAAAAATGCTTTCATAAGGTCAGTTATAGCAACAACGCCGATGGGTTTGCCCTCCTCATTGACGCTGTACAAGCGATGGACGCGAGTGGCGGCCAACTTGAAGATGGCGTCCTCCAACGAGGCATCGGGCTTCACGGTCAAAGGATGCAGAGACCTCTCGCACTGAAAGTTCTCCTCTGGAGCCGCTCGTTTCTCCAGAAACTGTTTTACTGGTAACAACAAGTCTGCTAAATTCTTTTTCGTAAGCCCCTTTTGTTTGTGTGTTTTGATAATTATGAGTTGAAGCTAACAGGAGAGACGAAGGAGAGGAAAAGAAACCTTGAGATCCGTTCCAGAAAAGTTTGCCACTAATTTGCCCTCTGCATCAACAACAGGAACAGCACTGATCCTCTTCGAATTAAGCTGCATCAACACATGCCTGTTTTGTTGCAACGAGCAAAGAGTCAAATGGGGCGCTTAACAATAGAGAAAAGATGGCCATAAAACAACGCACGAGACTTTGTCATCGGCAGAAACGGAGATGACTTCCTGGGAACGCCCGAGGCCATAGCTATCCAACGACTTTTTGGCGGCATCTCCGATTAAGTGAATGTTCTGCACGTTTGCTGCAAAGTCAGAAGAGGAAGAGGAGAAGAACAAGAAAGAGAAAACAGAAAAGCGAAAGAACGAAACCTGAGCGAGGAAGCGGAGCATATCGGATTGGGTGACGATGTTGATGATGTTATGGTGCGTGTTCACGACAGGAACTGTTATTGAAAAAGTTTTGTTGGCTCGAGACTGACAAACCAGAAGTGAAGAAAGAAGAATCGAACCTCTATGCATGCCCAACCAAAAGTACTCCACGAGTTTGTCAAGGGAGGTCTCTCTTTTGACAGGGTGGGAGCCAGTGGCAAACACTCTGTATTGCTTGGACACCTCTGCAAACAACGACGTATCAAACGTTCGAGCGTGAGAACGAAGCAAGACAGAGAGAGACAGAGAAACCAGGCAAGAGAGGAGAGAGAGAGAGAGAGAGAAACAAACCCAAAACTTCGCTGATGGGCGACTCGGCAAAGTGCTTGCCAGCCCACTCAAGGGTGAGCAAATTTTTGGGAGTGAGGCTCTCCACGTCAGGGAACAGCCCCAACAAGAACGTGATAACGTCCAACATGTCCACCTAATAATAACCATTGCTCAGCGCGTTGTTGCATGCTGAGAAGAATAAACATAAAAAGAGGAAGAGGACTCACGAAGCCTAGAAAAGAGGACTTGGCGAGATCAACAACTGGAGCAGAGCTTATATTTTTATCTTCCAGCACCGCTGTTGTTTTTTTTTTTTTTAATGTGTGTAAGTGGTAGTAGGGGGTTGGGTCTAAAATAAAAAGGAGGGATGAGCAAACGAACCGAGAGCATCTTCGACGCTTATGGAGTGCTCCAGGAAGACCACTTTTCTTTCAGGCATTACGTCGATCACCATAAGGTCACGCAGCCTCTTGGCCGCGGCGTTCGTCTGACTCGCCTGATTGCCCCCATCGGTGGAGGTGGTGGTCTTGTCTTTTACGTTCTCCATTCTTTCGTAGGCGCTGTGTGCGATGTGTGTCACTAACCTACTCCACTCAATTTGATGTCGAAAACACAAAACACAAATTTATTGGCTTTTTCGTCGACAAAACATAGTTTTTCGTTCGGTTTGCCATAAAAATTCATTCGATTCTCTATCAAATTTCGTTGATCTTGTCCCGTTAAACTAAGATCGAAAATTCGATCCACAAGCGAAATTTCTGGCACAGGTTCGCGGTAAGGCGGCGCAAAGATCATAAGAACACGCAAGGCGATGTTTTTAGAGTCCACTCACGACATCGTGGACTAACTGTATGAATTGCTTGTTGCATGAAAGAGGAGAAAATTCTGGTGGTTTTCGTAGGTTAAAATGTCAATGCAATAACAGTTACTCAAAAGGAATGGGAATGATCATCAATATTTTCCAGATGCTTCTTCCGCGATTCAAACCCATGAACTTTCGTAAGCTTCATTCAATGTCATTCGTTCCATTTATCATCTACAATGAAGCCTGTTATCATATAATCTTGTTGTCCCATTCATATTCTTTTATCCCGGCAACAAACAACACAAACAACACCCAGGATGAGGACTGCGTCAAATGGCATCACTCAGCTGCTAGTCAGCGCAAGCATGGCGTTCTATCTCGCGATGATTCTATACTCCACTGCTGGGGAGGGCTCCAACTTCGGCTGTCCGTGCTTCTCCACTTTCCTCAAAAGTACTGACCCCGATCGAACAGTCGGCCACATCTTTGTGCGCAATGACAAGGACTTCCTTTACATCACCTTCGGTGCTGTTGACTTTTGGAAGCTCGCTAAGATCAACCTTCATGTTGGGAGGCAGCTCTCAGATATACCCGCAATGCGTTACGGTAGTGGAAACGTTTATGAAGATGGAAACGCCCAGGATGGAGGCTATTACGGTGGAAACGTTCATGATGGAGGAGCCGACAACATCTACTACAGAGGTCGTCGCAGTGAGGGCTTCCACACCCCTGACTTGAGTAGTTTTGACCACAAGGCAGAGTTGGACAATGTCAGGACCTACACCGCCAAGATCAAGTTGGACAAGCTCAACGTATACTGCGACCAATCGCTAGTCATCGCCGCTCATGCAGCGGTGGTAAGAACCAAGGGTGGATATGTAGTCCAGTCGGAGGATGTGTGGGGGGGCTGGTCAGAAGTTCCGCTACGGGAGCGACGCTTCTTATCTCACTTACTTCATATGCTGCCCACCTGGCCTCTATGACGAAGGCAGTGATGTCTACGATGATGAGAGATATGATGGCGGTGAGGTAAACGATGGCGGATATGACGGCGACGACTTATTTGACGTGAGATATGATTCCGGAAACACCTACGTTCAAAGAGGGGACATCCACTACTGAAGCAAGCTCATTCTTTCTGTTCTTTCCAGTGTCTCTGCCGTTAACAACCCAAACGGATACTTTTCATCCAATACAATATCTTTCGAAAAAATACCGATTTTAGGTAAATTTGTCGACATTTTGGGGATAATCGTCACAATTTTGTGAAATTTTTGACGGTTGAGCGAATGAATTAATGAACCAAAAAAAAACTCCAAAACAAAAATAAGAGAAAAAGAAGAAGAAAAAAAAAAGATGAGCTACGATATCGACCCGGTGGAGAACCCTTTTGACGAGGGGCAAGGCGGCAGCAGCGGTTATGTCCCTCCCTCTCTTCCTCCACGAGGCCGTGGCTACGAGGTAATGGTTTATTCTGTCGTTCTCTAGAATTTTTTTATTTACTGATTTGATTTGATTTTTTAAATCATAAACGAACTGCATGGCAGCCTTCAATGTCTGTGGAAGAGCTTTATCGCCGCGAACAAGAGCTTCTTAGGAGGGAAAAAGAGCTGGAAGAGAGGATCGCCGACTTGGAGAGCGGCGTCTCCAGCAAACGCGGCCGAAAGGCCAATTGGCCGCCTTGCCAACCCGTTATCTACCACAGTTTTGTTTCTCTCTTTCCCCTCTTTTTCTTTTCTTTTGGTTTTTGTTGTTTAAAAATAATAATAATCTTCTCTTTTTTTTTCTCACAGACATTGCGGAAGACATACCTGCGTTACACGCAGCGAGAATAGTGCGTACGGCGTACTTTGTTTGGTATTGTATGTGGACACCCTGTTCTACCCTCTGCTCTTACTTCTCTCCCCCGCTCTCTTCTGCAATTTTTCGTTCTCTTCCTCTTTCTTGTTCGCTCGCTTTCACGTCCTCTCGTTCTCTGGTTTCTCTTTGTTGTTCTCTCTCTCTCTCTCTCTCTTCCTTGCACAACACTCTCTCTTTCCTCTCTCTGTCTCTTTGTCGTTTTCCTCTTCTCGTTCGCTTCTCTCGTCCTTCTTGTGCTCTTATGTGGATACTGACGACCTATGAACCCAAAAGCTATCTTTATAGTTTTGGTGTGGAATTTGGTGGCCTTGGGCGCTGCTGTCCATGAAGACGGCGATCGCTTCTCCGATGTAATTCAAAGCATTGTGTATCTTCTTGCCCTTCCTCCGCTTCTCTTTGCAAACTATCGTTTTCTCTACCAAGGCGCTAGGTTCGTTTGCCCTCCTACAGTTTCGCTTGTTTTCGTAACGACACTCTTTTGTGTATTCTTCCTTCTTCTCCTTCCTCATCTTCTTCCGATTCTCTTCTTTTGTTGCTTTACAGGAAGTCACGTAAAGCCATGTACTTTATATATTGGGTGTTTCAGTGGTTCTTCATGCTTGCCTTTGCGTTCTTCGCCGTCGGCATGAAAGGATCCGGTGCTGCGTACGTTACTCATTCTTTCTGCTTGTTGAGAGAGAGGGAAGAGCAGAGAGAGAGAGAGAGAGTGAGTGAGTTTGATAGAAGATAAGAACACGAGAAGCGGGAGACGCGAGCCAAAGAGACGCGACACTCATGTATGTTGTCCTTGTGTAGTGGTGTATGGACAGCCAGAGACATGTTCGAGGAGGACTCCAACGTGGCAGGTGCCTTTGCCATCGTCCAAACGATCTTCTGGGTGGCCACCATCGTGGCCTACTTTATCATCTTTGTGCTTACCTTCAAGATCTGGAACGACAAGGCGGGGCTTCGCCCCTCCAAAGCAGAAGCAAGAGGCGAAAGCGGCTGAATTGGAGAACAAACTCGCAGTTAAACAAAAGAACAAAAAAGATTTGTTGTTGAGACACTTTTTTCTTTGTGGAGGGGCTCACTTTGTGTTGTGACTCGAAAAAAAAAAAAAGAGGAGCGTGCAATGGCCAACAGCAGCACTGACCCAAAGGTCTTCCTCGTGATCTTTGTGTGAGGCGTGTCCTTTCAACCAAGCTGCCTTCTTTGACCGCGAGAAAAAAAAAGAAAGAGCATCGATCAAAGGCCACACCACACACAGCACCCGGAGGAGGACATTTGGCAGTGCTGCAGTGGGCGTTCTCTTGCATAAGCTTGCTAGGCAAGCCAAGCCAAGCCACCCTGCGGCAGTGTTGCCTGTGAGTTCGCTGGGGGTCGTGTTGTTGTGTTACGCTTTGTTGGTTTGGGCGGTTAATCTGGTAACCGAAATTATATATTTCTCTTCTTTTACAAATTGCTGTTTATAAAATTTAATTATTAAGATAATTTTTCCTTTCATGAAATGAAAACTCCGAAAACCAATCGGAATACCTCCGAAAACAAAAAGGGCGAAAGCAGAAAATGTGAAAAATCTCAGTTATGAATAAAGCGGCGCAATGCTTTGATCGGTTACTGAAAGTTTCAAACCACCAATCAAAAATCAAAACGGAGGCTTTAACTTACCATAAAAAGGCCATTTTCTGTTGTCTTTTTCTTTGTCTCATCTCTAGCAGAGATCTTTCACGTCGACAAAAATTCATTGCTCCGCTTTAGTTATGAAAACGTCGACACATTGTCTACAAAAAAGAAATGGAGAGACAAAGAGAGAGACGACGAGCCAAGGAGACGCTCCTGGACTGGAGGCCCTCGGAGATACTTCCCGGCGCGCTTTATTTGGGCTCCAACGATGCGGCCAAAGACAGGGACATGCTGCGCAGCTTGGCGGTCACTCACATCCTCACCGTCGCCCGCGGGTTGCATCCACGCTTTCGCGAGGTACACATCTCTTTTTTATTTCCTCTCCTTCTTCTTGTTCATCTACTTTCTGCTTCTTCTTTTTTCTTTTCTTCTTTCTTCTTCTTCTTCTTCTTCTTCTTGTTCTTTCTTCTTCTTGTTCTTGTTGTTGTTCTTCTTCTTGTTCTTCTTCTTCTTCTTCTTCTTCTTCTTCTTCTTCTTCTTCTTCTTCTTCTTCTTCTTTCTTCTAATCTACTGCATTATTCGTCTTTTGGAGGAACTAGTGTACTTGTTGTTGGAGGTGGATGATTGGTTAGGAGAGGACCTTCTGTCGTACATGGACGAGGCGACCTCCTTCATTCATGATGCCATCTCGCAGGGAGGCGTTGTGCTTGTTCACTGGTGCGTCCCTAAAATCTGTTTGTGCTCTCAGCTGTAAGACGAAGACTTTTGACTTTATGCTCATTTTGCAAATGAAATCGCCTTTGCAGTGCTGCTGGAGTGTCCCGCTCGGCCACGATGGTCTCTCGTTCTGCCTTGCTTTTCTCTTCTGTGTATATTTTGTTCTCCGTCTTTGCTGTTTCTCTCTCTCTCTCTCTCTCTCTCTTTCTTTCTTTCTCCTTCTCCATATCCTCTCTTCACTCTTCACTCTTCTTACATGGATTAGATCAACAGGTGATTGCCTACTTGATGCGTTTTCAAGGGATGACATACGACGAGGCAAGGAACCACACGCGCAACGCCAGGCCTTGCATTGAACCTCGCTGTAATTTCATGAGACAACTTCGTCTTTATGAGAGCCTGGGTTGTTGCCTGAACTACTATGAATATTATCTTTGGCAATTGGAATGTTTTGCCAAGGAATCCTTACGTATGGTTCTCCTCTTCTTTTATTATTGTTTCTTTCCTGTTAACGTATTGCGTAAAGCACGAACTATGTCTATTGCTCTTCAAGGGCTCTCGCCAAGGCTTTATCTGCGGGAAGAGTTGGTGGAACGATTGGAAATGCCCAAGGAAGAACGAAAAGAGTTTTGGGCGGAAATGTTTTGCTGTAAAGAATGCGACGCGGACCTCTTCACTCGCCTCAACCTCCTAAAAATGTCTCATGAAAGGACAACTAACGAAACTCAAATTTGGTGCAATGCAGTGCAGCTGCTATCAATTCACGACGACGACAGCGGTAACGAAGTGGGAGTGAAGAATTCAAAGGAAGAACCCAGCGAAACCAGAACGGATGGAGCAGAGGAAGACAGCTTACAAACGATAGATAAGGCCGATAATCCTCAACAAAAGACAAGCGAGAAAGAAGAAGAGAAAGTGGAGGAGATATCAGGAGAAGGATTTTTGTTTGTGGAAGTGATGGACTGGATGCATAACGTACACGAGCAAAGTGGATCCATCACATGTGCTTCTTGCGGCTCTGTTTTGGGCGATTATGACTGGGAAGGCAAGTCTGTATTCTTCCTTCCATCTTCCTCTTCACGTTCTTCATCGACAGAGCGCATGTGTACAGTAAAACGGTTATTCAAGCCCATGTTTCGCATCTCTCTGTCTCAAGTGCTGCTCCGGCACTGGCCTTCCCACCACAACACCCCTTAAGTAAACAATGCAGCCTCTCTCTCATTTATAACTTTCATCATTTCTCGTTCTTTGCCATTTCATGTTTCTTGTTTCTCTTGCCTTTCTCTTTCTTACGAATGCAACAAGTTGGTGGTACCGCTCATTACCGTTCACACAAAAAAAGCAAACCTCCTCTGGTTGGGTTCGAACCAACAACCGCCGTTTCTCCTACAGAGGGTGTGCTGAAGTTAAGCTCCTTTGATGGGTCCAGAGGTGTGCTTCTATGGACCACAAATTGACCACCAAATGACCACGTCCCTGAGTAATTTTTTTCTTTGGGATCGTTTTACCCAAGAGGAGGCGCTGCGCCGGTTTAATGGTGATTGAACGTCCCAGGGTGCAGACAAACGATGGAAGGAGGAGGGAAAGGGGGAGGGGGAACCACTTTGAAGCCGCGCAAGAGGGTGCAACTCTCCCTGACGGAACATTACGCGCCCTCATGGAAAACATGGGAAGGCGTTCGCGAGCTGGTACAAAACTGGCACGATGGTTTGTGGTTGCTACTGTGGCTCATCTTTTTTTTTTGGCTTCCCCTCCCACACTTTGCTATTCTATCTGTCTCAGGAAAGAGTGTTGTGCACTTCTCATCGACTTTCTTTCTTGTGGTTGTTGGTTTGTTTTGTTTGCCATTAAGGCGTATTACAGACCTATGAAGACTCTCCCAAGCCTTCCTCCGCTTCCTCTCCACCAGGCGTGCACTTTCACAAGAAACCTTCTTCTTCTTCTTCTTCTTCTTCTCCTTCTTCTTCTCCTTCTTCTCCTCCTCCTCCTCCTCCTCCTCCTCCTCCTCCTCCTCCTTCTACTACTACTACTACTAGTTCTTCCATCTACGAAGCCTACTACTATTCCTCCTCCTCTCCGCAAACGAACAAACCGGAGCGGGTCCTTCTGGGCTGGCTGTGCTACGACCGGAGCAACCAACGCTTGGTCATGGTGAACAAAGGCGTGCGCCTCGCCCGCAACGTCCTTCTCCTGGGCTACTCCAAGAAGGCCCGCCACAAGGACGTCATCGGGCAGTTTGGGGAGGGCATGAAGATCGGCGTGCTGGCGCTGCTGCGGGAGGGCCGAGCGGTGAGCGTGCTGACGGCGGAGGAGGAGTGGCGCTTCTGCTTCGCGCGGGATGAGGTCTTCTCCGAGGAGAGGGTCTTGACGGTGTTCATCGAGGATAGAGAGGAAAACAGACTGGCCAAGCTGAGCATGGGCTCATCTTCTTTGGCTGGGAGGAATAGGAGCGAAGAAGCGGAGCAGAAGAAGAAAGAAGAAGAAGCAGAAGGAGAGGGAATGGAATGGATGATGGAAGCGGAGGATACGGTTACCATTGTGTCGCCGTTGGAGCCTCATCATTGGGACTCGCTGTGTAAACGGTTTCTCTTCTTGGAGAAGCCTCAAGATTGCATAGGGTTAGATTACGTTTGCTTTTTCTCTTCTCTCGTTCATCCATTCTCTTCTGTCTTGACTCTTCTTTTTTTTCATTTTTTTTCTGGTCCTGCCCTCGTCTCTTGCCTCTTTCACTTTTCAGTTCTCTTTCTCTTTGTTCTTATCTCTATTAGTTCTCGTTTCTCTCTTCTGAACTTGTTTAAGAACTGAACTAGGAACGTTACTGTTGGACCCAACCATGGATGGAGATCTGTACGTGAAAGGCGTTTGGATAACCAACTTGAAAGAGGATGGCCTCCGAACTGGCGTCGACATGCAACATCTTCGTTTAGATCGTGACAGAAGAGCTGTGCTTCACATCAGTACGAACCTAATACCTTTTTTCTTTTGCTTGATGATTCTCATTGGCCTATCTTTTTTTTTGTTCACCTTTTATGTTCTCTTCGAAAAGGTGACTTGGAACATCAAGTTTCTAGCATGTGGCTGAGAGCGTTGGATGTGCGCCCTGATCTTGTTGGCCGTTACTTTGACATGCTTTCTTCCAACGTAAGTTTTCTTTTTTCGTTTGAGAACTCCTTTGCTCACGGTCTGTTATTCATTCTTACTATCTAATGAACACAGGATCTTCCTTGTGATGTCAAACATGCGAGCTTCTACATGGATGATTCTCGCCGTGTGTATCTTCTCCATTCTCTCTCTCTCTCTCTCTCTTCGCTCTTGGTTTTTCTTTATCCTTAACAGCATTTTGTTTCACAACCACTGTAGAAATACGTTTAATGGCAAACCATTTCTTTCGTACCCACGGCTCTAACGCGTTTCCGGTCTCCTCTTCCGTTCCCCTCTCCGCTCTCCGCACGTTAGAAGAAGAGCTAAACCGCAAGGCTATCATCTGCAACTCTCATCTCCTTCAAATTCTGAGTCAATGCGGTGAGCTCGGCACTTTGGAAGCTCTTCTTGCAGACCATAACAGAAAGAAAAGAAACACACTCACTCAGAAAAAGGAGTACATTCCATGGAGTGCTTTATCGACGGAAGAGAAGGACGTCCTCTCTCACGCTGCAGACCTCTGCAAGCTCGTTCTTCCGGCCTTTGCTCTCTCTTTCGTGGATGTAGTAGAATGGCCTCTTCTTCAACAAAAACAAGAAAGAAGGCTGATAGA
>JAVKOQ010000745.1:0-13817 GCA_031835245.1 Balamuthia mandrillaris
AGAAGGAGGGGGAGCTGAAGACGCTGGACCTGCAGAAGCTGCAGGCGGAGAGCAAGGAGCAGGCGGACAAGGTGCCCATGGTCAGAGGGCCGGCGGGCTACTTTGTGGACGAGCAGAGAAAGCAGTACGTGGCGGTGAGCATGGGGCATCCGTTCTTGCTCTTTGCAAGCACGGAGTGAAGCTTGGGGCTTACAACAACCCTGCCGTTAAAGGGGTTGGGCCAAGGCAGGTGTTATGCACAGATCTGAGGAAAACAATTATAAATAGTGAATAAATGGTTTTACACTGTATATTAATTGTGCTATAATTACTACTATAGGCACCGATCATTACAAAAAAAGAAAAGAGCAAGGAGATGGAGCAACCTGCACAAACGGAGGGAAGCAGTCAACCCGTGGAAGAACGGGACGACCCTGATGCATTGGCTTTTTCTTCGTCCCCATTGTCCTCATTTCCGTTTTCGCTTTCCTCTTCTCCCGCGTCCCTGGCTGCGTTTTTGTCTCCAGAAGAGAGAGAACTGCTCCCGGAGGGCATAGACGTTCGACGTTTTCAGTACTATAACACCTTGCGCCCTCAACCATGTTCCCTCTCTCCTCCTTCTGCTTCTTCGCTTTCTTCATTGGGAGACTCGTTTTTCTTTGGCAACCAGTCTTCCATCTTCAACCTCTCTTCTTCTTTCGAAGAACCTTTTGAGCCACAACACGAAGAACAAGATGCAAGCGAAGAACAAGAAGAAGCGCCACAGAAGATAAGCATCAGAGTTGGTGGTTGGAAAAAGATTGGAGGATACATCGGAAAACTGGTAGGAGGGACGGGCTATCTGAAGAAGCCCACAAACGAGTCTTCTCCCTTGTCTTCTTCGCCCTCTTCCTTCACTTCTTCTCTAGCGTCTTCCTTAGGGGACTTGTCCTCCTCCGCTTCTTCTTATCTGGGTAAGCCTTCCATTGCTGGAGTTGAGGGAACCGAAGGGACAGAAACAGAAGGAGAGAGCGATTCTTCTTCTTGTTCTTCTTCTCCTTCTTCCTTTAGCTTTTACTCGGAAGAGCAATCAAAAGCCATGTTGGAGCGTTACAGACGTCCCATTCGGTATCCCCTTATTTCACCTTCTCAGGACACTCTCTATTATACTCATCATGATTCTCTCGATGTCGGAATGTATGTAATCCCTTCTTCTTCTTCTTTATTCTTCGTTCTTCTTCCTCTTCTTCTTCTTCTCTTGTTCTCCTTCTTCTTCTTCTTCATCATCATCATATCATCATCATCTTCTTCTTCGTCTTCTTCTTCTTCTTCTTCTTCTTCTTCTTCTTCTTTTTCTTCTTCTTCTTGTTCTTCTTCTTCTTCTTCTGCTTCTTCTTGTTCTTGTTCTTGTTCTTGTTCTTCTTGTTCTTCTTCTTCTTCTTCTTCTTCTTCTTCTTCTTCTTCTTCTTCTCCTTCTTCTTTTTCTTCTGTAAGTTTCTGTAAGTCTTCTTGCCTTGTTTTTAATGGCGTTTTTCAAAGGTACAAAGTGGAACTATGGAGCGATGAGGCTTCCGAGCTGACAGCCGAGGTAGAAGTGAAACAAGAGCACAACGGAAATGAAATTGTTCTGCTGTCCAAGCAATTGGTGGTCACAAAGGATCATCATCGAAGCAAAGTTAAAGCTTTCATGTTGTCTTTCTCTCAGTCGTTAACTATAACCCTTTCTACCTTCGTTTTTGCAGGTTGAGTTCAGAATTACAGAAAATGATGCTCCTGCAACCTTCAAGATGCAAGTTCATCTCGTTAAATACAGTCGTACTCTGTTCACGAAGGTTATCGCTTCTTCTCCTTTCTTGCTCTCTCTCTCTCTCTCTCTCTCTCTCTCTCGTTTCGTGATCTCAAGCCCAAAATAAACAGAGTAAAGGAATAGCATTCACTTGCGCGTTGAGCAAAGCCGTACCTGCTGAAGAGAAAGATGATTGGAATGTACATATTCACAGGACCTGTCTTTCCCTAACTTCCTTGCGCTATTGCTCCCTTCTCATGACTTCTTTTTTGTTTTTTGTACCAGTTTGAAGAAACGGTGTTCAACCCTTCGACATCCAACTTAAGCGAAAAGAAGTTAAAAAAGATAGAAGAGGCCATCCTGCGTTGGCCTCGCATTATCGGTCCCGATGTCAACGCCATGAACTACGACAACAGCCTGGCCATCGCCGAGATGCAACGAGAGAGCAGTTATAAGGAAAAGGCGGTTGCCAAAGGGATGATAAGGCCGTTTTTGTTGTTGGCATCCATGCATCCCTTTCGACGGTTCTGGTGTGCTGTTGGTTTGGAGATCGACTTGCTATCTGGTTTGTTAGACTTTCTCTTCTTGTTTTTTCTTTGTTATTTTGCTTATTCTAAAACCATTGCAGAATCTTTTTATGGGGACGCACATGCGGAAGCTTGGCACATTCTCAGCAAACCATTCAAGGTATCTCTCCTCTCTTCTCCCCTCTCTTTCTTTGCTTAACTCTTCCCTCTCTTCTCTCTCTCTCTCTCTCTCTTCTCGCTCTCTCTCTCTCCTCTCTTCTCTTCTCTTCATCGTTCTCTCTTCTCTTCTCTTCAACATTTAAAAAGGGTTTGATGGGACGAACTCGCAAAGGAGCATCCATCAACATTACTTGGTTCGACATCTTGGAGTCCTGCTGTCAAAAAATCTTTCTTTCATCATCCGCTTCTTCTTCTTCTTCTTCCTACCAACAGCAACATCTTGAAAAACTCTGTCAAGAGGCTCTCGCCCTTCTCAACCCCAAAAAGAAGTCCACTCGAAACGAACGTCTCATTCTCAGCCAAGATCCACTCAACTCCACCATTCCTCAACTGGAAGAACTCCTGCAACGTCGCATGACTCTGTATCTGCAAACCATACCGCAACAGATATGCTTGGAAGAGGCTCGGGAGCTCTCCAGCGACACCGCGGAAGGAAGGGAGTTGGTTTCGCGGTTGAAGCGTTGTGCCAACTTTTTGGAAGAGGAACAGCTTCAGTTTTTGGTGGGCAGGGTGTTGCAAGGGCAAGGCAAAGAGCTGATAGCGGATGTGGCAAGTTGGATCCAAGCAGAGATGACGAGCGGAGGAAAGAGAGAAAGACAGTTCCTGTTGGCGGTTGTGGTGTTGATGGGACATAAGTTGTGGCTTGCATTTGGAGGCATCCGGTTGGAGGACTATTACATCAGTCCATCTTGTTGGTAGAATGAAATCTGTATATTGTTTTCAGAAAAAAGAAGAGGAGAGAGGAAAGAATAGAACAAATGAACCGGACAAGGACTACAACGAAAAACGGGGTTTGTTAAATAAAGTGAGGTAGTTAGAAAAGAACACGAGTTCTGATGCTCTGAGGGAGGTCAGAGATGGCTTTCTTGATGACTTTAGAAGCCTCTCTGTCGACCTCCACGATAAGGTAACCGACTGCTCCATCTGTGCCGAGTATCTGTCTTGTTACGTTGAACTCCGAAAGAATCGTGTTGATGCTCTGAGGTATGAAAATGGCAACTCGTGAGAAATAAAGCATTGAATAATGAGAAACAGAGAAAGAAGGCAAAAAACAACATACCCGCAAGACACCAGGAACGTTTTGATGAATGTTCAATATACGGTGCGTGCGCGGTCCCGCATAGCTCAGCTCCAAAGTGGGGAAGTTCACAGCCGCAATGGTACTGCCCTGGTTGATAAAGTTGACGATCTTAGAGGCCACATCCACACCGATGGACTCTTGAGCTTCCTCTGTGGAACCCCCAATGTGAGGGGTGAGAATGGTATTGGGCAGGTTGCGCAGCTCGCACTCCCATTCTTTGGTGTATTCAAGCGGTTCAGTGGGGTAAACGTCCACGTAAGCGCCAGCGAGATGCCCGCTGCGAAGGGCCTCTGCTAAAGCGGGGATTACTACCACCGTGCCACGACTCGCGTTCAGTAGATAGCTTCCAGCTTTGAAAGTTGTCAAGTTAAGATAAATCCAAGAAGAAACAGATAAAGCACAACAACAGAAAGGAATGTACGTTTCATCATGCCAATTTCCTTCTCTCCAATCATGTTTTTGGTTTCAGGGGTTTCAGGCACGTGACAGGTTACAAAGTCAGCCTCCTGCAAAAGCTCTTCGAGGGAAGAGCAAGACCTGCTAAGCCCGAGCGACAGCTTTGGTATGATGTCATAGAATATGACGCGCATGCCCATCGCCTCCGCTAATACGGACAGCTGAGAGCCGATGTGACCATAGCCAATGATTCCTGTTAGGAGTTTCGTTTGTTTGTTAAAAGCGAGAGAACGAGAACGAGAACGAGAACGAGAACGAGAACGAGAACGAGAACGAGAGCGAGAACGAAATAAAAAGTCGAATTCACAGTACAAAGAAGCAACAGTTGGATATAAAACCTACCCAAAGTTTTGCCTCGAATCTCGTGACAATTCTTGGAACTCTGTAACGTATTTTCCAAAGTATATTCCTTAAAAAACAAGAGCACAACACAGTGAAACAAAGAAGTGCAAACCTTGTTCCAGATGCCAGCGTGAAGTTCCTTGTTCTTCTCTCCCAAACAGCGAGCAAGACTAATGATTTGGGCGATCACTAGTTCAGCCACGCTGCGCGTGTTACAAAATGGAGAATTGAACACGGGTATCTGTTCGCTCAGTCAGTAACTTGTTTTTGCTTTCCCAAGCGAGGTTGTGGGAGAAGAGAAGCAGAGAAGAGAGAGCAAAGAGGCAGAGACAGAGCACAACAGAGCAGCAACGCCAGTGCAATGAATACGTACACCACGCTTTTGAGCAGCTTCCAGGTCCACTTGGTTGGTCCCAATGCAGAAGCAGCCGATGCAAAGCAACCGCTTGGCGTGCGCCAACACCTCCTCCGTCAACTTGGTGCTGCTCCTGTTATGAGTTTAAACAAAACACAAAGGTCAATAACAAGAACAGGTGACAAACAAACAATCAAAAAAAAAAAAAAAAGAAAACCTGATGCCAACGGCGTGAACGGTGGAGATCTTCTCTTTCAGCTCATCCACCCCCAACTTTCCTTTGATACACTCCACCTTTTGTTTTTTTTTTTTTGCCCAACAAAGTGTAAGAGAAGAGAGCGAGTGAGAGAGGGAGAGGGAGAGAAAGAAACCTGAAATGTTTCCTTCTGGATCAACTGAACCGCCGATTCGCTCACTCCCTCCAACAACAGAATCTTGATCTTGTTCTTTGGAAAGGAAGTGTTGTTGTTGCTGGCCATCGTTTTTCTTTTTTTTTTTGTTTGTGTATGTCTCCGGAGTGAGTGAGGGCGTGCGTGCGTGCGTGCGTGCGTGTGTGGTGGTGTGCGTGAACGAACGTTTTTTTTTTTTTTGTTTTGCTGTCACTGCCGTTCTATTGTCTTTTTTTCTTCTTTCTTTTTTTGTGATGAATTCTTCGTTTTATGATTGCCACCTTAATTTTTTCAGGCGCGGATGAAACTACCTATCAAGGAAGAACGGAGATCACATTCCTCAAATGTTTTGCTTTATAGGGTATAAATCAGCCGCGTCCTTTGATTTTGGATTGGTTGAATCAAGTTTCTGTTGAAATTAGAAATTTCGGAACCAATGGCGCTCTTCCTTTCCGTTCCGGCAGTTCGAATCCCACCTCACACAGTAATGTTTTCTGTTCGTTATAACTTTTTCTCTTTGCCGGTTTATTGTTGCTCAAATGCCAAGTTCATCGAAAGCATCCACAAAGGCTTCAGGTGGTTGTCCTCCGCTCAAACGTATCCTACCATAGGGAGGTGCAAGGTCAAAAAGAGAAACGGAGAAATGAATGGGCTCTCACCTTTTCTTCTTCCCAGGAACGGAGATGGTGAAGTGAGGCACGCCACGGATGCCCATCAACGCGGCCTCCATGTACTCGTCCATGACCTCCTGTTTATTGCGTTTGCTCTCCAGGTATGCTCTGACTTCCTCTTTGTTCAGGCCGACTTTACCAGCTGCTTCCACAAGCACATCCACTGAGCTGTTCAGAGGTACATAAGAGAACAAAAAAAAAAAAAGAGAAAAAGAGAAAAGCGTACCTGATGTCAGCCACCTGCTCAAAATAAAGCTTGAAGATGGCCTCCACCACCGCGTTCTGCTTCTCCGTCGTGTTTCCTCCCTCTTTGGCATCCAGTTCTTTGGCGTACTCCACCAGGCGATGCGACTGCAACGTCGGGTAGATCCAATCCTTCTCCGGAGGAGCAAACTGGATGCCTGCTTTGTTGCCCGCTCTCTCCAGTCTATCGCGTGTGCTGCTGGACATCTCCTTCACGCCGTATTGGTTTTGGAGATAGTCTGAAAGTGACATGCCCTTTTTGGTTTATGAAAAGGATAGTTCACACAAGAAAGAAAGAAAGAAAGAAAGAAGAAACGACAAGAATGAATGAATGAAACAACACAGCGAAAGCACCAAGAAAACGGATGAAAGACGTACCCCTTTGGGTATGTCGGGGTTCAGGAAGAACGGCTTCCAAAAGACTATTGTTGCGAGTTTTTTTTTTAAACGACTTCTACACACAACAAAAAACAAAAAACAACACTCATATCAACCTTTGAAACTAACATGAGGAAACTTGGCAAACGCTTGCTCCATGTTCCTCTTTCCAATGAAACACCTATTTTTTTTTGGTCACAAAAACACATTTATTCAAAAAAGTAACGCACCAATATAGCAAACGTGAGGAAGACAAAAAGAAAAAAAGAAAGGCACTTTACCATGGACAAATGTTATCCGACACCACCACAACCTCTACCACCGGCTTCTTCTGCTCTGTTGTTGTTGCTGTTGCTTCCATTTCTTTCTGCTCTCGATTGGTTTTATAAAAAAAAATTTTCTCTTGTTGGTTTAAAATAATTTACCGAGGTGACGTCATTTTTAACCAATTGGGAAATTATTTCCAGAAATAAATTCTCCGAGATATCGCCGATGTATTTCTTGTCGACAATGAGGAACAACAAATTTTTTTTTTTTACACTGTAAAATGCGAGAAGAAAGAGTGAGAAGAACAGAACCTCCACGCCTCAGAAAGCCAAGCACCCTTTTTAGTAATACTTGTTCCGTCTGTTAACATATGATCAACAGTTGAATTAGCCACCTGCAGTGCCCGTAAACGAAACCGTTTTCTGTGGAGTTTCTCGGGCTTAAGTCGAAGGGAATGCAATCCAACGAGTTCAAAAGGGAACTTAACAAAGCCATGAGCTTCACGGGAGTCTTCCCCAACATTTTGAACGCAACTTGGTGGATTGGCTGAAGAAAAAGGGTACCCAAACCCGCTTCATTCTGTGATAAGTTTGGCGGTTCATCACCCTTAAATATTGCTCACTCCAAACCTTTTTCTTTCCTTCTCACCAACAACGAACAACCACAGAAACATTCTTTTTCAAGCAAAGCGAAAACCACAAGGAAGCAAGCAAGGATCATCATGAAAGTGCTTTCTTCTTCTGCGCTCATGCTCCTGGCCTTCTTGGCTCTTCACTCTCTCGCCCAAGCACAAAACTGCCAGGTCAAAGTCATCCACCTCCTCCAAGGAGGTTCCCCCATTGATGTGCGGGTGGGGGAGGAATTGGTGGCCTCCAACCTGGTCTTCTCCCGTTCTCAGACCTCCCAAGCCACCCTCCCTTGTGGCCCTCAGGACGTGCAGCTCTTCGCCGCAGGCAATCAGGAGAGCAGCTTCCGCTCCGAGAACTTTGCCTTGCAGCAAGGGGAGAACCTCATCAACTACATCGTCTTCGGAGGAGAGCTCCGCGCCCCCGCTGCCTCCAACATCTTCTTGCTCTCCCACGAGCCCGTCACCATGCCCCAAACCCCCGAAGGCCAGATCAACCTGGCGTTCTGGCATTACTCCCCCGCCATCCGTCTGGAGCAGGTTCAGGTGGATGTGTTGGATGAGGAGGAGGAGGTGCTCCTCTCCACCACTGCCAACTTCCAGCAGAGGAGCGCCTTCCAGACGGTTCCCTCCGCCGAGGCCTTGACCTTCCGCTTCTCCAACCTGGAGCTGGAGGAGCTGTTCTCCGCCACCAGGAGCGTGACGGCCTTGAGGAACTCTGGTGCGGGCACCATCTTTGCTCTCGGCCAGAACACCACGGAGTTGTTGTTGGAGGCCGATCCCGCCATCATCATCCCTGCTGAGGAGGAGGAGGAGTCCTCCCAGGGCAGCGTTTCCTCCCAGAGCGAGGGGTCCGTGGGGGATGGAGAGGATGTCAGCGAGAGCAGCAGCATTGGCAGCGGTTCTCTGAGCGAGTCTTTGGAGGAGGAGTCCAACTTGCAGAGTGGAGCTTCTTCTCTTTCTTCTTTCCTTTTCTTCTGAGTCCTCCTCCCTTCTGTTTGTTATTTCAAGTTTTGTTGTGGATGATAATATCGATGGTGATATGTGTATTATCTCTATCTATAAAAGAAACTGAAAGACAGAGCGTAATATTTTACAGTTGAGTTTCATTCATAGTTGATGGATTTCAATGATAGGGCGGAGGTGCTCCGCAATGCTTTTTGTTCCCTTCTCTTCAGCAACACGACGGCAGACGTTATCCCTGCCCCCACCAAAAGCACTCCGACCACAACCACCAAGGGGACAACCCATTTGTGTTCTTCCATGAAGTCTTCCTCCTCGTCTGACGGTTGGCTGCTTTCTCGCGAACAATCTGCGCCAGCCCATCCATCGAAACAATGGCAAACAGGCAGCATGTTGCTGCCCTCTGGGTCTGCCTGTTTGCACACTCCATTGGATGAACAGTTGTTCAAACACTCTCCTTTGTGGTCTTTTTGTTTTGTGTTGAGTTGTTATGAAACGAAACCACAAAAATAAGAGAGAGCGAGAGAGAATAGAAAGCAAGAGAGAGAGAGAGAGAGAGAGAGAGAGAGAGAGAAAGAGGGAGGAGGAAAGAAACAACCAACCGATGATGGAGCAATCCAAACCTCTCCAATCATCCTCACACTCGCACGTTCCATTGATGCATGTTCCATGACCTGCACATTCCTCTGGATGTCCTGCACATGGAGGAGAGTCTTGTTCCACCAGTGTAAAATGTCCAACAAAAAAAACAAAATAAAAATAAAAATAAAAAAAAAAAAACACGGTGCAAGCAAGGATCAGAAGAATAATAAGCAAACAGGAGAAGAAAGGAAGAGAGAGGAAAAACCAACATTGTTCGCAGAGAGGACCATATGCAAAGGGCTCACACAGGCAACGAGGAGGAGAGAGATCCCTCTTGCATGTCCCTCGCCCCGAACATTCTTCACCTCCTTCTCCCACCACGCTGCATTTTGCTGATTCCCAAAGGTCACCAAACAAACAAAGAGGCGATGAACAAAAGAGAGAGGAAACAAACGGAAACGACAATCAGGAGGAAGCCATCCTTCTCTGCATTGACATTGTGGGGGTGAGCTTTTGTCTTGTGGCCCCACACACCTCCCATGCCCATGGCACTCTGGATTTCCTGTGTCAAGACAAACAGCTGTTTGGGGAAGATACCATTCCATTTGAGACAAACCACAAAAAGAATATAAAGCAAAGAGAGACTGGTCATTACGTACGAGTGTTACAGTCCCATCCTTTCCAACCCAATGGACATTCGTTCATCATGCATCCAAACCCTTCCATTTCGTTATTTCCGCATCTCGATCCACATCTGCTCTCTTCCGAGGCACAATCCATCACCAACACTTCACATTCTTCTCCTGTCCACCCTCTTGCCTCGTCTTCGCTGGGAACAACTGAGGAAGGAAGAAAGTCTTTGGGACCATCGCAAAGACATCTCGGTGGATCCAGATCCAACACGCAAACGCCGTGACCAGAACATGCTTCGGGAGAAGAGCAATCCAAAGAAGGAGCAGAACAATCCTCTCCTGCCCAGCCTTCATCGCATTGACAACGAGAGGTGTTGAGAAGTGCATCCCAGGTGCACTCTCCATGATGTGAACATTGGGTGGGAGGACAGGAAGGAATGGAGCAATCAGAGCCAATCCTGTTTGCATGGCAAGAACATGAACCAGTGGTTCTGTTGCACTCCCCAAATCCAGAGCATTCCTCATTCAATCCTTTTTGTGTTTGTGTTGGGAAGCAAGAAATGCAAATGAAAAAGAAGAAGAACAACAATAAATGAAAAAGAAATGAAAGAGAAAAGAAAAAGAAGAACAAAAAAAGTTTTAAAAAAAAGATAAAAACATGAGCAAAAGAAGAAATAAAGAAGGAAAAAACAGCAGTAGGATGATAGAAAAGAAAAAGAAGAAGAAGAAGAAGAAAAAAAAAAGAAGAAAAAGAAAAAGAAGAAGAAGAAGAAGAAGAAAAACAAGAAGAAGAAGAAAAGAAAAAGAAAAAGAACAACAACAACAAGAAGAAGAAGAAGAAAAAGAAAAAGATGATGAAGAAGAAGAAAAAGAAGCAAAAGCAGAATGAAGCACAAACCAGGACATCTCAGAAAAGGAAGAGAGCAATCCTTTTCAGGTCCCAAAGTGAATCCAGTATGACATACACATTGAGGAAGCAGGAAAGAAGAGTCACAATAACCATGTTCTTCATCTGTACAATCATTTTGACACCTTGCCTTTCCACAGTCATCTCCATTCCACCCTTTCATCCCATTTGTATGGTAATGGTGTGGTTGTTAAAAATAAATAGTGCAAACATGTAAAGAAAGAGAAAGTGAGAAAGAAAGAAAAAACAAACCAGGAAGACAATCACATATTGGTTGACCTTCATTGTTAATAACACAATAACCATGCCCATTGCAATCAGGATAACCTGGACAATCCTCTGCCAATAGTAACACAATTATCATAATTGTCTTTGGTTCTCAGTTCATCAAACAAAACATGCAGAAAAATGATACAATACCAGTAGTGCAATCAAGATCAGCCCATCCTTGGTCACAAATACAATATCCATCCTCACACGTTCCTCGCCCTGAACAAGGTGGTGTTCCTGGGCAACTGGCTATTAAGGATTTAAAACTTAACATAAGAGTAAAACTGAAAAGAAACATGAAAGTCAGATAAAACAAAATCATACCTTCAGGGCACTCATTCTGATTGCTTTGTGAAGAAAGTAGAAAGCTCAAGTCATGCCTTGAAGTGCCATGTTGACATTGGGCAGGATTTCCTGGATAAGTTTGTTCACTTGGCTGGTTGTCACAGGATTTCACTTTTTCTAACTTAATAGGTTGCATGGGAAGCTCTGTGACATTGAAGATGCTATTCCTTATGGCACCTGTCCCATTTGCACCTGTAATGCTTTGATAGATGACCAGTGATGGAGACTTGGAAGGAGAAGGGAAAGAAGAGGCCACCCAATGGCTTCCAGTTGAGACCATTAAGCGATTTGCACTTCTATCATCACTAAACAAGTCGCCAGATGGGAGTGTGTAAAGCTCTCCATCCACCCTGATCTGAGAAAACATGTTTCTCTCATACCCATTCACTATTATGATAAAAAGCAAAAATACCATAACATGAGACAGTGGTTGAAAAAAAAGACAAAAGACAAGAAATCAAGAGTTACCAAACATTTCCAGAGTGACCCAGTTCAATGAAAGGTTGCCATAAACATGAATGGTGCCTCCCAAAAGCTGCTCGTCTGGATAGGGAAGCCCTTTCCACCATACCAATGGCCGAATGGTGGAGTGTAGGTACATCTTAACATTACCAATGATGTGGCCATTGCCAGTCAACTCACCCTCTGAATATACTGCCAAGGTTCCTCCACCCACAAATGCCAACTGTCTAAAGTACTGTCAGTCAACATGGAAAGAAAAGAAGAAAAGAAAAGCAGCAGAAAAAGGGAGTGATGTATAGAGGCAGAAATGAGAGGAGAGCAAGAAGTAGAGAAGAACAAAGATAAAAAAACAAGTAGAAAACGAACGGCATGGCCCATGGATCTCTCTTGCTGCCGCTCAGTCTCACAAAGGCATTTTTTCCAAAGCTAAGGGCTGCTTCTCCTGGGTGATGCACCACCAGAGTGGTCGGCGCCACCACATCCAGCAACACGCCCGTCCTGATCAGTTTGTCTGTTGTCTCCTCTAAGCTGATCTCCCGATACTGGCTTCCATTCCAGACGTGGTACTCCTTAGGGGCACAATAGTCAAGAGACTCCATGCTCAACGAATTAACCTCAACAGGTGTACCTTCTCTCTTTGTGTGAACGCGTGTGGAATGTGTATGTAAGGGGCATGGAAAGGAGACAGAGAGAGAGAGAGAGAGAGAGAGAGAGAGAGAGAGAGAGGGAGGGAGAGCGGAACAAACGTGAACAGTGATGGTGTAGGCTCCAAGATAGCGCAGGTCGAACTCATGACCAAGAACCACGTCGTCATACTTGGTGGGCACTCGTGCCGCGCCGTCCTCCATTGCAATCCAATTTGTTGGGTCATCCCTTTTGATGTGTTTTGTTTTAGTTTTCTTTTGTTTGTTTTGTTCTGTTTTTGAAGGAGAGAGAGGAAGAGAGAGAAGAAAGAGAGAGAGAAAGGAGAAGCATACCATGAACCACTTATTCCAGGAGTCCTCCATCTCATCTGCGCTGTTTCACCACAGCGGCAGAAGAAGAGTAGCATTACCAATACAAAACACCTGTGCGCCATCTTCCGCTCTCTCTATTCCTTCCCAACTTAACTATTTCTACAAAAACTTTAGATCTCATAATAGTACGGAAGACAAGGTAAAATGGAATTGTAATGGATTATTATATTAATGATTGTTTTCCTTTCATGTAATGTAGGTTGAAGATAAAGAGCAAATATCAGCAAATCAGAAGAAAATAAAAGGGGTCACAAACATTGTTCGCAATGAAGGCCATAAGCAAAGGGATGGCACATGCAGCGTGGAGGAGAGAGGTCTGTATTGCAGGTTCCTCGACCGGAGCATTCCTCTTCTCCTTCTCCAACCACACTGCACGATGCTGATGGAGCAGATGCCAACAAATGGTCAGCACAGTCACAATCCGCAAAGACAAAGGGTTTCAATGGAGGAGAGAGAGGAAGGGAAAGAGACAAACCGAAGCGACAATCAGGAGGAAGCCATCCGTCTCTGCATTGACATTGTGGGGATGAGCTTTTGTCTTGAGGCCCCACACACCTCCCATGCCCGTGACATTCTGGGTTTCCTGTGTTCAAACACACGGCTACACACCATAAAATGTTGGTGCGTGGAGACAAGCGAGGGAGGGAGGGGGAGGAGGGAGAGGGGAGGGAGGAGGGAGGAGAGAGAGAGAGAGAGAGAGAGAGAGAGAGAGGGGGAGGGAGAGAGAGAGAGAGAGAGAGAGAGGGGGGAGGGAGGGAGAGAGAGAGAGAGAGAGAGAGAGAGAGAGAGAGAGAGGGAGGGAGAAGAAATTCCCGAACAGCAGAAGCAAAACAAAAAAGAAATGGTAACGTACGAGTGTTACAGTCCCATCCTTTCCAACCCAACGCACATTCGTTCGTCATGCATCCAAACCCTTCCGTTACATTGGTTCCGCATCTTGAGCCACACTTGCGCTCCTCTGATGCACAATCCATCACCAACACTTCACGTTCTTCTCCTGTCCACCCTCTTGCCTCTTCTTCATCCGGTGAAAAAGAAGGAACAAAGGCTTTTGGGCCATCGCAAAGACATCTCGGTGGATTCAATTCCGACAGCAAACACCATGGCCGGAACATGCTTCGGGAGAAGAGCAATCCAAAGAAGGAGCAGAACAATCCTCTCCTGCCCAGCCTTCATCGCATTGACAACGAGAGGTGTTGAGAAGTGCATCCCAGGTGCACACTCCGTGATGGGAACATTCAGTGGAGAGAGGGGAGCAAGGGCAGGAAGGAATGGAACAATCAGCACCCATGCGGTTTGCATGGCAAGAGCAGGTGCCGTTCTCTCTGTTGCAAAGAAGAAGA
>JAVKOQ010000746.1:0-13774 GCA_031835245.1 Balamuthia mandrillaris
ACAAACAAACAGGATTGTTTCTCCATTTGTCATTAAATCCGGTGACCTCATCGAAATGGAGAGCATACACCAAATGTTCTACAACGAGAGAGGAATGCCCCTCTGGCAACTTTGTTGCATTGAAAAGATCCTGAGCCCTCCCTTCCGCTCGCCTGGCCCTTTCCAGCTATACAGCTCACCTGATTTCACTTATGCTTCCGTCACAACTTCCGTCTATCCCGTTCCTATCCCTTTTCAAGGTGACTCCACCACCTCATCTACTTCTTCTTCATCATCTCCCTCTTCTTCTTCTTCTTCCCTTCCTTCTGTTTCTTCTCCTACCTCTTCATCTTCTTCCTCTCCGGAAGAAAGTATGCCCCTTCCTTTCTCTCCCACGTCTCTCTTTCCTCCTCCTCCTTCTCCCCTGCTCTCCATTCCGTTCCCTCTCTCCATCCCTTCTTTGCAAGAAGAAGAGGAGCAACATACGGACCGTCCCCAGTACCACTCGTTCTTCCGTCGATTACTCACCCGCTCTTCTTCTTCTGTTTCTGTTCCTGCCACCAATTATCCTCCTCTGGCTTATCATCAACAACCGCAACAACATCCCGATTCAGAGGAACAATCGGATTTATCGTCTTCGATGGAAGTTCTTCCTGGTTCCTCTTCTTCTCCCCATTCTGCTTCCTCTTCTTTTTCTTCGGAAGAAGCGCCTTCCTTCTCTCCACTAAATCCAGCGGGTTATCCTTACTTTGAGCCTTACACCAACAGCACTGCCAACAACAACAACAACACGAAACGAAACATGGCATATTCTCCATCTTCTTCCTCATCATCATCATCTTCTTCTGCCTCTGTTGTCGTTTCGGCTTCATCTTCATTGGCCGCGTGGAGCAAACACGTTTTAGGAGAGGGAGAACAGGTTCGTCAACACCATCACAACAAAGAGAGAGATGGAGGCAGAGACAGCGAAGCAGAAGAAGAGAGAAGAAAAACGCACGAGGAAGCGATCATGTATAGTCAACATCAACGTTTTGTTTCATCCTCAGAGACGTACCAACAACAATCCACAAAACTGATCGACTTCCAATCCTCGGCCTCTTCGTCCTCTTCTCACCGGCTTGTCATAGAGGAGAGAAGCGGTGCCACCGCAACTTCCTCCTCCACCTCCTCCTCTTTAGCCGTTGCGGCCACTACGACGACGAGCGTGCCGCCCCTCTTCTTGCCGTCGCCGACCTACTCGCCGGCCCCTTCTCCGCCGCTCTCCTCCTCGGCCGCTCTTGCCTTCATGCTCTCCCCTCCTCCGTCTCCTTTCATCTCTTGAAGCATGCCTCACAACACACAAAAAAAAACAATGTAAAGAGAAAAAAAAATTGATTGAAAGAAAGAGTTGTTTACAACGAGAGGGAGTAAGCGAGTGTCCTTTTGGTTTGTCAAAAAGGTCTTGCAGGGGCGAACCACATCAAGATTTCCTGGTTCTCTTTGGTGCTGCCCACGAGAGCGTAGCCCTGTTTGAGCATCACGTCCACCACGCGGGCGGTGTTGGGTATGTAGTAGCGTTGATCCGCTGCAAAGGAGAAGGGCCAGCCCTTCAACTTCAACGACCTGTCATGGTTTGGATTGGATTGGATGAAAGGAGGAAAAGTTAGAAAATCAGAAGATTTGTTTTTTTGCAGAGGGGGGAAAAAAAAACACGGGTCCATCGACAAACCAAACGGTGTCTTTGTTGGAATACTTCTCCTCCACCCAATCTTTCTGCACGTCGTGGGCGTCGCTGAGGGAGATCACCAAGGCATCACGCACCTCCTCAGAGACAGGGGAGGACACGGTGAGCCGGTCCCTGACCATAGCGATGGTAATGGTGGAGGGCGTTGTCATCCTGAGCTTCCTCTTTTTCTCTTTTTTTTGCTTTTTCTTCACGCGTGTTTCTGTCGACATGAAAGTCGGCATTAAAAACAAAAGTGTGTTCACTCGGAGTCGAATCCCTGCTTTTTTGCCGACACATTTGTTATTGAAAATTGATTATTCATTGGTGCTTTGAAAACGCCTCAGATCTGCAAAGTTTAGTAAATCTCTCGGTTTTTGTTTTTTCATTGGTTCCAAAGAGAATGTCTTTCACTGCAACGTCTCCCGAAGAACCAGCCTTTTGATGCAAGCTAGACATCTGCATTCAGGAGTCATGCATTTACCCACAGAGGAAAAAGGGGGAATAGCGTGAGGGGTTATACTGGATTATGTCCACCCGAGGGCGGGCTGAATTCTTTTGATTGCAGAAAAGAGGAGCCGAAAGTCATGCACTCGCACAAGGAGCTCGAAAAGTTGTCAGCTGGGATGTTGCTCTCTCAACCCGTCAGCTAGAAGAGAAGGCAGGTTTTGCCATGCATGTTAATGGTCTCTTGGTAGTGTTCGCATAAACAAAAAAACTGCTGGGCTGCTGGGCAACGCAAGGTGGGACGACCGAGTGCTTGGTAGGTACTCTAGAGGAAATGATTGACGAGAAGTAACTCCATGGCAATTTGTCATCCTGCTGATGACAGAACTGCATCACCAAGACAGAAGGCTGTAGAGATGGTGGATAATCCACACATCACGTTCGTGCTTTCAATTTACCACTTCGCCAACTTTCACACATTGCTTCATATAGACAATCTTTTTCGTTAAGCCACTACGTTTAGTTTGTGTAAAATCGAAAACAGACGAACAGAGCTATTTTAAAGACAGATGCGACTGTTCACCAGCAATACCGAGGCAACACGATCGTTTTCACGACCCAGGTCAGGTCAAACAAAAAAACAAAACCTAAAAACCCAAACACGTACAACCCCAACCATTTGGTTTCTTGGCAGAGTCCCCAGATGGAGACAACCCTGAAACGATCTTGGCCCACCGTTGGGCAAGGTTTGCGCAAAAAAACGGAATGCCCATGATGTTTGTAGAGTGTCCTTCAGGTGCTTTCACGGTTTCAAGGAAGGAAGGCTGGCCTGTTTATTGGTTCATATTTTTTCTAAAAGGAAACCCAACCTTAGAAGATCCGTCATTCCGTGATTAGGAAAATTATAGGATTTGCTTCAGATTAAAAATTTACAAATTAAGGAATTACAAAATGCCCTTTCAACGAATATGGAAACCGACGAAGCATGTTTCCCTACAACCGCCTTGCAGAAGAAGGGCCTTTGGTTTCGGTTGTGGCGTAACCTTGCGCCCTCAGGTCCGCTCGCGCTGTTTCCGTTTACGCTGTGCAAAGATTCGTTAAGCAAAACCAAAAAAAAAAGCACCCGAGGCTGAGAACTTTGTTGGGGTCCATGCTTGTGGTTATTTCGTCGTCGTTGTGCTGTTTTGTGTGATCATCACAGTCAAGCCTGCTTGTAAAGCAACTCGGCCGTCACTTATTCCGACGGCGGTTATTTATCAAGTTGTTGCGTTCCTATGTACTTTTGTTGTGTATTCTAGAGTTTCGTGGGGCGTTAGTGTGTTTTTTTTATTAAGCCTTCTGGCTGTAGTCCTCTGGAGGTTGTTTTTTTGAACCTTGTCCTCCTCTTCCCCAGCACCTCCTGTCCTTCTCCTACCACCCGAAACCGTGCACCAGGCAAGAGAAGAGAGCAGAGGAAAAGAAAAAGTTTTGTCAACAAGAAAAGGGGCATGATTGGCAAAGGACGCATGGGAGGCTCTTCCCGTTTATACGCTGCCCATGCTCCCTCTCGACCTCCACAAGCCACTTCTACTAGCCTAGACCTCGACTCACCTTTCTTTCCTTCTCCTGTCCCTCCGCTCGTACGTGGCAACGGCTATGTTCGAGGAGGAGCACTTCCCCCTTCTTCCAATTCTGCCTCCGAACTGACCACCCCTTCCCCCGCAAATATCAACAACGCCACCTCCCCTCGACGTCACTCTCCCCTCAGGAGTTCCTTCTCTCCCCGTTCGGCTTCTCCCTCCGAAGCTGACCACCTCTTCGCCTCTTTCTCCTCCAACACACCCGTTTCGGCTCTGCCTCCGGCTTCCCCTCATTCCTCTTCTGCACTTCGTCTGCCCTATCTCTACCAACTCAGCAAAAGTGGCGCAGTTGGTGGATCCAGCATTTCACCTCGTTCCCTCGGTTCTCCTTCCAGCTCTTCCTCCTCCTCCTCTTCCTCTCCCATCGGCTCGCCAACACGGCTGAGTCCTTCAAACTCCTTTTCTTCCTCTCCCTTTGGGTCCTTCAGCTCTAGTCAGGACTCCCCCTCCCGTCTCCTCTTCCAAGTCAAAGACTACACGGTCAAGCATTTGCTTGGAAGGGGACATGGCGGGAAAGTGTACCTCGGAATGGGTCCACCTTTGTCCATCGACCTCAAGAGCTCAGCTGACCGTACCAAGGTCGCCATCAAGATCCTAGAAAAGAAGCAGAAACCCGGTTCTCCACGAAACAGAGACAACGAGAGAGAGCTGCAAAGGGCATACATGGAGGTCTACGTGCTGTCTACTTTGCCACCCCACAAGCACATATGTCCATTGCTGGACGTGGTGGAGAACGAGAGCAGGCTCTGCATTGTCCTGAAGTACGCTGACGGTGGTGACCTCTACGACTACATCAAAAAAAAAGGGCCACTGTCGGAGGCAGAAGCGAGGAGGCTGTTCCTGCAGTTGTTGGAGGCGGTTCAGTTCATCCATTCAAACGGATTCTCGCATCGTGACATCAAGCCGGAGAACATTTTGGTCCATCTCGCTCTCCCTATCCCTCCCTCTCTCCCTCTCTCTGTCTCTCTCTTTCTCTCTCTCTCTCTCTCTCTCTCTCTCTCTCTTTCTCTCTCTCAATCTCACCATCACAAACAAAAAACAGTTAGATAAAAATGGAGACCTCATGCTATGCGACTTTGGCTTGGCGTGTGACTTGGGTCCCAACCAAGGTCGTCGCACATCTGTCTGCGGTAAACCCCCCATCTCCCCAGTTCTCCTTTAGTTTCTTCATCCCCACTTTCTCTTGTTCCTCAACTAACAAACAGCCCAACGAAAATAAAAGGAACGTTGCACTATACAGCCCCTGAAGTGATAGCCAGCGGCAAACCCTACAGCGTGCGCGAGGTCGATGTGTGGAGCTGCGGCGCCGTGCTCTACCACATGCTCACCGGGGAGAAGCCCTTTACGGCCACCAGCGACCTCAGCGTGCTACGCAAGATCCGCAAGGGCAAGTTCTGCCGGAAGCACCCCTCCATCTCCATCCAGGCCCTTCATCTCCTCCAACAGATCTTCAACCCTGACCCAAGCAGCAGAGCCAAGATAAGAGACATCCTGGAGCATCGGTGGTTGTCTGAGGACAAGGAGGAATCAGAAGAACGAAACTTTTTCTACCACAGCGAGCTTAAGGGAGAAGCGAAGCTTATAAACAAGAGGAACTCTGCTGGTTTCTCCTCCTCCTACAACAGCGTCATCACGAAGCCGAACGTGTCGAGAAGAAAGACTTCGGAAACAACGGCCGACAAGAAGGTTGCTACAACTACCACCTCTCTTGGGCAGTTCATTCGAGGCGGGTGGGTTTGGCCCAAAGGAAGGTCTCGCTCAGTCTCTGTAGGAGAAATGTTCCACAAAAACATCGACACCTCGAACAAAGAATCTCCCGCTTCTTCTGGAAAACGAAGAGAGGAGGAGGAAGGTTCCAGTCCCGAGTCTGACAACCCGTTCTCATTTGCTGACTTTAAGCCAACCCTCTCGGACATTGTGTTGGAGGAAGAGCAAGGTGGAGGGGAAGAAGAGTCAAGCTTGCCTCCTAGTGACCGTTCACGCTCCTCCTCCATCTTCTCCTCTTCCTCCGATGAAGGAGAGTGCAGCGGCCAGTTTGTCTCTACCTGGGATCCTTCTTTGGAAGGCCCTTCGGAGGTCTTTCTCAACAACAATACTGCGCCTGATGATGAGAACTCCAGCACCTTTTCTTCCGGCAAATGGATCATTCCTTCTTTATCTTGTTCTTCCGATGGAACAACAACCACAAGTAACGGTCTGGCGATGAGGAGAAAGAGAAGCGGACAGCAACCCTCCCCCACGAAGCAGAAGAAGAATAGCTCCAAAGCGACCTCCTCCACATCGTCGCTGTCGGCGTCTTCTCCTTCTTCGCTTTCCGCCCCTTCGCCGCCCGGAGCTAAGAAACCGAGGAAAGGTTCCGCGACGCGAAAACGTGCCAACTCGGGGATGTTTTTTATTGCCGAGTAAGAGAGAGAGAGAGAGTTGTTTTTATTTTATTTTTTTGTTATTATTTTGTTTTTTGTTTTTTGTTTTTTGGATGTATTTATTATTTTCGTGTTAAACAAAAAAAAAATGTACGAATGTATTTCTTAACAGAGTTAATATAAAACAAAAAGCCAAAAGCCAAACGGATCGGTTTTGTATAGTAGGAGGTATCTACTCTCCTTTGATGATAATACTGAGAGAGAGAGAGAGAGAGAGAGAGAAGAAACAAATAACAAAAAGTAAAACTACACAACAGAAGAGGACGAAGAAGATGGATCGTTCTTCTCCTCTTCCTCCACATAAAAGTGGAACTGGGAGTAATGCTCTCCGGCACTCACCAACGCGCCCACTTCTATGCTGAGCCCCACGTCGACAAGAATCTTTAGCAGCGTTTGAGGATCGCCCAAATAGGAGACGATGCTCTCTATCCTTTCCAAGCTCTTTGGTTGGAGATGAGGTTCGAGCACGCGACGAAAGGTGTCGGCCGCTTGACGAACGAGGACCTGAACTTGTTGAAGCAGCTCCTCCAACTTTTCTTTGTTTAATGTCTGTTTCGTCGAAAAGAAAGAGAAGAAGAGGGAAGAAGGAATCAGCAAACCATAACAGAACAAAGAATGGAGAACAAGAAGAGAGCAAAGAAAAGGAAACATACCCTAGCAATGGTGCCACGTCTGGTATTCACATTTATCAACACATCCACCACGTGGTGATGGCACTTGGCAAAGAGGTCCAAGCTCTGCCTCAAAGGCGGGTCTGCTTCCAACAGGTCCTTCAGGCTGACCCGCTTGTCCGAGACCAGCAAGTAGGACTTCACTCCGATCTTCCAAATGTCCTTCTCTATCTCGTTGGCCCGCTTGGAGGATCCCGTCTCCCTCTCCACAATCTTCTTCACCGCATCTATCAGGTTGGTGATCTCCTTGGGCGCTCTGGCACGAATGGCCTTCTTGCCCATGGGTGTGAACGTGGCCTTCTCCACCACATTCTTCCTAGTGCGTTGCTTAAACGTGGAGAGACGATGGCTATCTCTCTTGCCTTTGGTTGGGGTCGAGGAGGAGAGCTTCTCCTTTGGGATGGGAGGGCGAGAGGGTTTGTCACGGTTGAGCTCCAAAGCGGCCAGCCAGTCGCGGCGCTCCTGCTCGCTCTCCGCTGAGAAGGTGTATTCGTGCTGCTCGGAGAGGAGGCGAAAGCACCATTTCAGGGGCCGGCAGTCGGCCGCCTCAGGGGATAGTTTGCATTGGCTCAGCTGAATGCTGTGTTCCGGTTCGTCGTTTTGATACTATATATATTTTATAATATTCATTTAGAGACAAAGAAGGCCACAAAGAGAGAGAGAGAGGGAGAGAGAGAGAGAGAGAGAGAGAGAGAGAGAGAGAGGGAGAGAGGAGGGAGAGAGAGAGAGAGAGAGAGAGAGAGAGAGAGAGAGAGAGAGAGAGAGAGAGACAGAAACAACAATAAGAGACAATGACGACAGAAGCAAGAAGAAGAAGAAAACAAAGAAGACTAAGAAGGAAGGGCACAAACACAAACAAGGGCAAGGACGAGCACAACAACAAGAAAAACAACGAAAAAATAGAACCTCTTGTTCATTGTAGAGGTAGAGTGAGCCTCCAACCAAGTTGAAATAGAGATACTTCCACTTCTTCCCCTGCTTGGTGGTTTGTTTCTTCTTGTCTATTTTGCCGACTCGCACGTTCATGAACCCGTCTTTATCAAACTCTTCCGCCTCCTCTGCGTCTTGATCCGGTGCTGGTACCACCCCCTGTTCCTCCTCTTGTTCTTTTTCTTGTTGCGGTTCCAGGTTTCTCCGGCTCTTTGCCGGAGAGTCCAAGGTTGTGATGGTGGCCGTTCGTTTGGGGGTGGAGGGCGAGGAGGAAGGAGAGGAGGACGCCGAGGAAGCCGAGCCTTTTCGTGGCAACAAGCTCTTCTTTTTCATCATTTGCGTATATTATTACAAATAAAATAAAATTTCTTTTCTTTGTTCGTTCGTTTGGTTGTTGTTGAAGGATCCTTCGAAGAGGATGAGGATGAGGAAGAGGAAGAGGAAGAGGAAGAGGAAGAAGAGAAGGCAACGCGCCAATAGCGCTTCTTTCTTGTTAGTTAAACTTCTTCTTCTTCTTTGGTGGAGCTCTAAGTTTTAGACTTTAGCGAAAAGAAAATTATAATTTGACCCTTTTTAGGATATCGAGAGCAAATAGCATGAATTAAAGATCTAGATCATTATCAACCTACGAGCTTCGGCGATTTGAGTAACTCCGCGGTCCATTAGCCCTAATTCGAACCCCAACGGACAAATTAATTATCAAGATCGTTTATCATTGAATGATAAACACCCGTTACCGTTATATTAAAATCTTTGGTTCTATTATTTTTTTGTTGTTGGTGCTACGGTTTCCTTCTTCGTCTAGAAGCGAAGAACCAAACCTAACGAAACGGGGGTCGTTTCTCTTCTCCCGAACAAAACAATAACAACAATAAAAACAATGACCAAGTTTGTATCCGCTGTGGTCGTTTGTGTGGTCGCTCTGCTGTTGGCTGTGAGCAACGTTCATGGCGGTTTGTTTTTTTTTTTTTAAACGGAAACGAAAAGCTTTTTTTTTTCTATTCTCTCTATTTTTTTTTTCTCATCCTCATCGTCTCAACAAAACAATACAATAATAGCGTGCAACCAAGCCACCACCAAAGCCGACTGTCGTGCCGAATCGAGCCTCGCCGAATGTTGCTTGTGGTGCGGCGTGAGCGATGTAGACGGCGTCTGCAGCCCCCTCCTTTGCGATGACACCTCTCTCACCGAAGACCAAGAGGTATGTTACCACTACATTTTTTTTTTTGGCTGCTTTCTTTTTCTCCCTTTTTTTTTTCTCTTCCACTTTGTTCCTATTTCACTTCTGTCTGCTCCTCTTTTCTCCTCCTCCTCTTCTTCTTCTTTGTCTTCTTCTTGTTCTTGTTCTTCTTCTTGTTCTTCTTCTTGTTCTTCTTGTTCTTGTTCTTGTTCTTCTTCTTGTTCTTCTTCTTCTTCTTCTTCTTCTTCTTCTTCTTCTTGTTCTTGTTTGTCTTCTTCTTGTTCTTGTTCTTGTTCTTGTTCTTCTTCTTCTTCTTCTTCCTCCTCCTCCTCCTCCTCCTCCTCCTCCTCATTTTTCCTTCTTCTGAGTAACAAAAAACCCAAACAGCTCTTCGAAGGCAGCTGTCCCGCACAGGTTTGCATCGACAGCCTTCAAGAGACCGGCGGCGTGTGGGGCTGCCACTGCCAAAACACGCTCTGCTTCCGCAACCGCAACGCCCAGTTCGAGCTGGTGGGCCTGGCCAGCGACTTCATCTCCCAAGAGAAGGAGTCCGTCTTCATCGACATTGTGGCCGGTCAGGTGGATGAGCGCCTGGAGATCGGCATCTTGGTGGGCGCTCAGGTGTTGGAGGAGAACGAGGAAGGAGGTCCCACTTTCATCGTCACCTTCACCGTGGGCGCCGCCAACAACCGCAACGCCACGTTGGCCGAGGAGGCCGCCAATCAGCTGGTGGAGAGCGGGGGCGACCCGGAGAGCGAGCTCAGCCAGGCCTTCAGCGACGAGGGCTTTGCCATCGTGGGCGCCAGATCCCCTGCCGCCGGCGAGGGCTCCGACGGCACCAAGGACGTGGTCAATGGGGACGACGGAGCGGACGGAGGAGATGGCGGGGATGGCGGAGATGGAGCGGATGGCAGCGGGAGTGATGATGGCGATGGAGACGGAGGAGGAAGCGGCACGGTGGGTGTTGGCGGAGGCGAGGGTTTTGTGATGACCTCTCTCCGTTTGGTGTTGTGAATGTAGTAACGAGCAGCAGAAGGAGAAGAAGAATAAAAAGAACAAGAAAGAAGGAGAAGAAGAATAAAAAGATTTGAAATAAAAAAAATGGTTTGTTGTTCAAAAGATTTTTTTTTTTTACGTCGAAGATGAAGCAGTGTTGGGTGGTGTAGTGGGAGAGAGCTTTGGAGGGGTTTGGACTTTAGCGAGAAGTTCTATCAAGTCCTCTTCCTCCGCCTGTTCTCGGAGTTCCTCTCTCTTTTGTTCGATGTAGTCCTCGAAAACCTGCATTTGTTTTTTTTAAAAAAAAGTAACATAAAAAATACACTCACTCAGAAACAACAAAAACAGAACAAAGGCAGGGTGTGTGTATATACACCAACCTCTTCTGGTTTCAGAAACCGGTTGACGGTGTGCCCTCCAGCCAGAGCGCAAACCAGCGAGAAGGCATAGAGCTTGCCCAGGCTGGGCATCCGCGACGACATCTCTTTTTCCTTTCTTTTCTTTGGTAGTTAGTTTCACGTCGACTCGAACGGACGCATAATACCCAAAAAAAAACCCAGATTAATAATTCCAGACAATCCTGTGCCTGCGTGCAAGGAACAACTGTTTCCCTGTAAAACTACGGTTCCCATTAAGATGCGCGGCACTGATTCTTGAGGGAGGTCACGCCGTAGGGCAAAGTAGCGTTGTCTGGTTTGCGTGTTGGACACCCGTCGACCGCCGTTTTTAGGCGGACTAGCGCCTCCCTTCAAGGAACAACTTAAGCTGGCCTTTGCAGAGAACAGGCTGGGTAGCCAACGCCTTTATTCTTTGGTAAGGGCACATACCGGCAACAACATTACACCGTCAGGCAGCGGCGGCTACCGCACAAGGGAAACAGTTTAACAGAAAAAAAAATGAATAGGAAAGAAACATACGTGCAAAAAGCGTGATGGCCTCATCGCTGCTGCCCCCTCCTCCTTCTTCTTCCTCTTGCTCCTCAGAACGAGCGCTGTTCTACTACCACAAAGCCCAAGAGGCCACAGCGGACGTGGAGCATCGGCTCGACGCCTCCTCCTCCTCCTCCGCTTCTGCATCCCAACGCCAACCAAACGAAGAGGACGAGTTTCTCTCCCTCATCCGCTCCTCCACGGCGGCCTCCATTCGGCACTGGTGGCTTGGCAAGTGTTTGCAGCGTCTCCCTCTGTCTCCTTCTGCTGCTGCATCCTCGCCTCCTCCCCTGGATGAGAATGAAGTTTGGACAGAGTTTCACGAGTGCGAGGCCGCTTCCTCTCAGACCTCCCTCTCGCCTCGTGTCTACAAGATGGTCGTCTTTGAGGCGGAGGCGTTGAGGGAGGAAACCAAGCCGTGGGACCCCGCTCGCTTTGTGGACGTTGACACCGGCCTTCTTCGGTATATTCAATATAGCACGCTTCTTTTCTCCTCTCTTCTCTGTTCTCTCGTGCTCTCTTGTCGTTGTCGTTGTCGTTGTCGTTCTCTTTTCTTCTCATCTCCGTTCCTAACGCTCTCGTTCTCATACTGCTGCTCTGCTTCTCGTTCTCTCTCATTCTCGTCCTCGTTCTCGTCCTCTCTCTCTCTTCTTTTTTCTCTATTCTCTCTTTCCCGCTCTTTCTTTAGTCGTTCTAACTTAAACCTCGACAAAGCTGGGAGCACTTTCAACAACGAGAGCTGATCGGTGCTGAGAATGTCGGCTTGCCGGAAAGCGAACGTTTTCTCCTCGCTGCTCATTCCCTCGTTCGGGTTGCGTTCGTTCTGCACCACCGTTGGTTGATGGAGCAAGTCCCACCGACACGATTCGAAGAGCTCTATCAACCCCAGTTCTCTATATTTGGCGAGTGTCTTTGGAGAGAAACCATTCTGGAGGTTTATGAGCTGCATTATGGAGCATCGGGACCTTCTTTGTTGGCCTTCACAATGCTTTCTAGTTTTTTGGAGCGGGTTTGCTTTTCTCTCTTCTTTGTTGTTCATATGTACTTCTTGTCCTTCTTTTTTTCTTCGCTCTTCGTTCTTCGTTCTTGTTCTTCTTGTTCTTCTTGTTATTCTTCTTGTTATTCTTCTTCTTCTTCTCCTTTTTCTTCTTTAGTACTTATGTCTATGTCTCTTTTCTTCTTTCTTCTCTTATGTTCTCCTTGTAACCTATTATAACAGATATTGGGAGATGTATTTGTCTCAAAAGTTGGATCGACAGAAAACAAAGAAGCTGGAGAGTGTCCAAAGAAGATGAACGAGTTGCTTTTACATCCTTATCTAGTTGAAGTATTGGGTGAGGATTTGGTACATTCTCCTAACTTCACTTATGTATCTATTCTTATAACTCAACAGTAATATGACAATCACAATAGATTTTCCTGCTTCGTACTACGGTCGGTCCTCTTGAAGGTCTCAATCTTCGTAACTTGGTACATTGTTTCTTTGTTCTCTCTCTCTCTCTCTCTCTCTCTCTCTCGTTTTTTGGTTTCCGTTCCTCTTATTGAAGTTAAAAACGAACATAACTTTACTTTAGACATGGCATGGCTTTTTCACTCAACATGAGTTCAGCTCCATCTATACTTCTCTTATGCTGATGATTGTGTTGAGCCTCAAACCAATCATTGAATCAAGTTTATTGAGCTGTGGACGGAAAACCTTTATCGCACGCCCACTCCTTCGGTTCGATCATGCTTCATTTCCTTCCGTTTCTACTCCTCTTCACTTGTTCCAAGGTATCTTCTTCTTTGTAAATCCATTCTCTTCTCTTCCCTGTTTTCTCAAACTCTTTGCTGCCCTTCTCTCCTTGGGTTTTCTCCGCTCTTATCTATGTTTCTCATTGCACTGTTCTCACGTCTCTGTTATCTAACAGACTCAAATGACGTTCTCCAAATACACAAGCTAATAGACACCACCTTCTTTCTCCTACCAAAGCATCGTTCTCTTTGGCACGAGTCATTACAGCTATATGTGGAGGGTCGCCATCACCGTTCTTTGCTGCTATTACTTCCTCAACTGGAACACATGTTGCGCAGAGCGTTCGTCGTGACAAACGGCTGTGCGGAACGAATGTTGACCGCTGAGACCGAAGTGCTTTACACAACTTTGGATCTTATTCTCTCCCCAACGTTGGAGCCGGAGGGGAGAGGAGACGGTAAAAGTCTTTTATTTGAGGAGCTTGGAAATTCCATGGCCAATCTTTTGTTGGACATTTTTATCTGGAATGGTTTGTGCTCTCTCTTTGTTCTTTGTTCTTTGCTCTCTGCTCTCTGCTCTCTGCTCTCCCTCATTTTCTTGGTTGTTTATTTCCGTATCTCTGAGTAATGGTGGTTTGGTTTTCTGTTACATTATTGACGAAAGCGATTTTTTAAGAATCCCACCGGATAAGGGACCAACTGGCGCATGGTGTTGCTATTCTCGATTCCATTCCACTGGCTTTTTGTGAAGTAGTGATGGCTGCCAGTATGGCGCTATGCTTGCAATATGATCCCGACTTTCGTTCTGATGGTAACCTTTCTTCCTCCTTTTTTTCTTTCGCTTCCTGCTTCATTCTTTTTTCTCATCCTTAACTTTAGATTACATAAACACTCGATGTGCGACGTTGCAAAAAAGTTGGAAACTGGTGCAAGACTATAGACCATGCTTCCATCCGAAAGCCTTTCTTTACTCCTCCATCTCATCAAGTTTCGGCAAGTGGACTCGTCTTCGAAGAAAGGTTCAACAGCTGCAACAATATGCATTCGTCGAAGAAAGCACAGCTTTGAGAGAGCACACGTTTGCTCCGTTGTTGGATGTCTTGCAAGAGCTTTGCTGCAAGTTGCAAAACAAATTGTGCGAACGTTTCGGCGATGTTGCTTCGT
>JAVKOQ010000747.1:0-13704 GCA_031835245.1 Balamuthia mandrillaris
CATGTTGAACCGTCATTTCATATATATCACTGATCTCTCTCTTGATCTTCGCAACACTTTGAAGGCAATGGAAACTACTGTTTAAGTTGTGGACATGATAAAACGGTGCGGCTGTGGAACCCAAATACAGCCACTCTCATCAAAACCTACACAGGACATGGCTACGAAGTGCTTGACCTTGCAGTGTTCGCCTTTTCTCTCTCTCTCTCCCTCTCTCTCTCTCTCTCTCTCTCTCTCTCTTTTTGTACGGTTTTTGAACTTTTTGTTGTTAGGGCGAGCGATAATAGCAAGATAGCATCTTGTGGAGGAGACAGACAAATCTTTCTTTGGGATGTTGCCACTGGAAAACCTATCAGACGGTTTCAAGGCCATGAAGCGGTTTAGCTTTCTCTTCTTCTTGTCTTTGTTCTTCTTCTTCTTCTTCTTCTTCTTCTTCTTCTTCTTCTTCTTCTTTTTTCTTCTTCTTCTTTCTTTCTTCTTCTTCTTCTTCTTCTTCTTCTTCTTCTTCTTCTTCTTCTTCTTCTTCTTCTTCTTCTTCTTCTTCTTGTCTTTGTTCTTCTTCTTCTTCTTCTTCTTCTTCTTCTTCTTCTTCTTCTTCTTATGCTGCTGCTACGGTGGTTCTCTTTCTTACTTCTATCCATCATCCAGCGAGTAAACTGTATAGTAAGCAGCAAAGATGATGCTGTGTTGGTGTCTGGAAGTTATGACAAAACGGTCAAAGTATGGGACTGCAAGTCCCGTTCCTATAGTCCTATTCAAGTCTTAGACCACGCCAGAGATAGCGTATCAGCTGTCATTGTTACAGAAGAAGAAATCATTACTGGGTATTCATCGTCGCTTTCCCCGTTTCTTCTGGTTCTTGTTATTGTTCTTATACTTGTGCTTGTTCATGTTGCGGTGCTTCTTCTCCAATCTTGGCCTAATATTTTTTTAAAACCCACTATAACAAAGGTCAGTGGATGGATGTGTACGGACTTATGACATTCGAGCAGGCAAAATAAAAACAGATAGTCTTGGCCGTACGTTGCTTCTCCTCTCTCTCTCTCTCTCTCTCTCTCTCTCTCTCTCGCTCGCTCTCTGTTCATCACCAATGAACTCTTTCTTTGTTTCCTTCTGTTAAATGTATAGAACCGGTTACATTTGTAAGCCTCTCCAACGACAAAAACTGCTTGTTGGTAAGCACCTTAGACTCTGCTCTTCGGTTATTGGATAAAAGCAGCGGCGAATTGTTGGCTGAGTACGACATTCCATTCCTTCTCCTTTGTCGTCGTTGGGTTTTCTTCTAGAAACTCTTATGTTATGGTTATTAATTTGGCTATTGTCCACAGGTACAAAGGCCACAAGAACGATGACTACAAGATTTCAAACTGTTTCACCAACACGGACAGCCACGTCATCAGCGGCTCTGAAGATCGAAACATTTACATATGGGACCTGGTGGAGGTATCATTCCTCTCCATCTCTTCCTTTCCTCCATTGCACACGTTCTTATCTTGTCTTTCTCTTTCTCTTCCTCTTTTTTTTTCTTTGATGCACAAAAAACAGGGCGAAATAGTTGCTGTGCTCAAAGGCCACACGCGTGGCGTTTGCTCGGTGTCGTACGCCCCTCTGACCTCCGCTGCCGCCCCGCCGCAGCAGCTCCTCTCGGCTTCCCTGGACGGGACCCTCAAGCTATGGTGCTAGATCGATCGATCACAGCAACCCAACCAATCAAATTTCAACGGAGTTGTTTTTTTCAATCAATCATTTTGTTTAAATGAACCCTCGTGCAACTTTTTTTTTTGGTTGTCTTTTATTTTTTTGTATGCGACCATTTTTTTTTGTTTGATTTCAGCTGCTCTCACTCCACCAGTGATTTTTTAACACTCCATCACTTTCCCGACCTCTTCCTCTTTTTCTTTCTTCCCATCCTCCCCCCCTTTTTGTTTTTCTCTCTGGCCCATCTCCCTCTTCTTTTTTTTTTCCTCCCTCCCGTTCACTTGCCCTTCATTCCTGTTCTCTGCTCAGTTGCACACCTATTTGCTACCTCTTTTCTACCACATCTCGACTGTGAGGCTCTTTTTTTTCTGGTCTACGCCACCTTGCTACCTGCTGCGGCTTCATTCCTTTTGCTTTTTTCTCCTTGTGGAAGTGGTAAGCAGGCAGGAAGAACAACCAGCCCTTGTTATTTATTGATAGAAGGAAAACCAGAGAAGCGCACTTCTCTCTTTTTTCCATATCGCCTCATCGTTTATCTCGCTCTGGAGCAACCACTTTGGTGAGAGAGACTGAGTCAGCCTTACCTCCTCCCTTCTACTTCCCTGCCTTGTCTGTGCTATCTTTCCTTTTTGCACCCTTCTTCCTGCATCCCCGTACCTTCCCAATCCTCAACAGTAAAGCGAAGATGGAAGAAGCCAGTTCCACCCTTTTCGTTGCCGATCTTCCTCAGGATCTTCAAGAACCGGAATTTCACTCCCTTTTCCAGGGATGTGAGGGCTTTGTTGGTGCTCGCCTTCGACGGGACCGAATCGACAAGTAAGTATAAGACGAGCAAACATCTTAGATGTTGCAGAAACAACAGCAATTGAATCGCCTGACTCACCGCTGCATTCTCTCTCTCGCTTTATGCGTTTACAGCATAGTGGGCTTTGTCGACTTCAGCGACCACGAGTGCGCCTCCATCGCCAAAGAGAGATACGACCACTACAAGTTCAACACCATGTCCGAGAACGGAATAAGTAAGTTGACCAAAATACTTTGTTGTTATGAAGGAGTATCTCATTTTTTGTTCAACTTATCGGGTAGCCATCCACTTTGCTCATGGTAGCACCTCTCGCACCAAGCGCAATCGTGACTTGGATGAAGGTAAGGCTCTCTTTTGCGCTCTTCACTTTTTATCCTCTCTCTTCCATTCTCATATTTGTTATGTTGGTTGGTAGGCTATCATCGCGAGGTCTTTGGACGCGGGAGTGGACCAGCAGTTGGACAGTTGGATAGAGGCCTTCAAGCGCCGTTACAGAACGGAATTCCCATGATGATGCCCATGTCTGGCCATATGACCACCGACATTTCCGGCATGCCTTTCTACGCCAGCCCTTTTCCAAGCACATTTGCCTATGTACAATCTCCCTCTCTGTTTCGATGCTCTTCTCTCAACTAACTTTTGGAATAATCGCAATCTCACAGAACAACCTTTCCTATCCTCCGCTACCTGTCGACTCAAGCTCGACACTCTACGTAGAAGGCCTTCCTCTCGATGCCACCGAGCGAGAGGTCGCCCACATCTTCCGCCCCTTCCCAGGCTTCCTGTCCCTCCGCATCCTCCCCAAAGAATCTAAGCAATACCCCAACCGCACCTATAACCTTTGCTTTGTCGAATTCGATAACAAGTACCAAGCTACCGCCGCCATGCAAGCCATCCAAGGCTACAAATTTGCCCAAGCTGACACCAAGGGCCTTAACATCTCCTACGCCAAGACCTCCCGGAAGGATCGTCGTCGAGGCGGAAGCGGCAGCGGCGGTGCTGCTCTTCCTCCTCAACCTCTTGGCAATGGCGCTGCTGCCGCTGGAGGTCCTGGTCTCCTGCCAGCCCTTCCTGATGGTGGCAGTTCTCACCATCATCATCACCATCACCATCCTCATCAACACACACACCACTCTGTGCTGGGTCATCCTGTCTCTTCTCAGACTGGCGCTGCTCTCCCTCTCAAACAGGACAACTAACTGAACTTTACAGGAACACCCTGCTTTACTGCTCGTTTCCTGTTTTTTCTTCACCCTCGTCTCCGTTACCTCTCCTCTGCTAAAGCCATTTCTTCTGCCATCAAGCACATCATAATACTGCTTCTTCTCACATCAGCAGCAACATTCTCCTCCTTTTAAAAGCGTTCGTTTGCTCGTTCGTTGATGGAGGAGACTTCTGATAAGCTTATCATGCCACTTTCCATCTCTCACATCCTCTTTTCTTTTACCACCATACATCTGCCCATTTTTAATTTAAAAACCTAAACGACCGAGCACTCGTCCATCGCTGCTAATCCCTCCCCCTCGAAACGACCACCGCCTGAGTTAATCAACCGACCTGAAGCTACCCCTGAAAAACGTACCAACAGACTGACCTGGACCCTACCGACCACCAAACGATTGAACGTGCAAAGGCAGCCGATGATGGATGAGGACGTCCTCCTCTCTCGTATAATTCTTTGTGTAACTTTTTTTTTTTGGGAGGAGCGCCTTATTGCTCCATTTTCCTCCGTTTTTGTTGAGTAAAACGCTCCTTTTTGTTTTAACCCTCTCTTGCTCTCTCTGCTCTCTGCTCTCTGCTCTCTGCTCTCTGCTCTCTGCTCTCTGCTCTCTGCTCTCTGCTCTCTGCTCTCTGCTCTCTGCTCTCTGTCTCTGCTCTCTGCTCTCTGCTCTTTTTTGTTTGTTGTTCTCTCTCTCTTTTGCTCTCTGCTCTCTGCTCTCTGCTCTCTGCTCTCTGCTCTCTGCTCTCTGCTCTCTGCTCTCTGCTCTCTGCTCTCTGCTCTCTGCTCTCTGCTCTCTGCTCTCTGCTCTCTCTCTGTGAAGCAACAAGTTTACCCTTCGGAAGGTTTTATTGGAGGAGGAAGATGTTCAAACAGTTGGTGGGTGGTGACCACGTGGGCAAACGCATCGGCCAGTGTCTTCAAGCTGGACACGTGCAGGTCTTCGTTGGTTGTTGCCGTTGCCTTCCGTGAGAAAGAACAGGCAGCAGCAGAAAGAGAGAAGAAGAAGGTGAGAAATAGGTTAGGTTTATTTGGGAGCAGAGAAGAAGGAGGAGGGACAGTAGTAGTAGTTACGTCTGCCACAAAGTACACTCGATAGTCGCGCATGAAGGCGTCTCGAGCGGTCGTTTCGCAGCAACAGTTGGTGAGCACGCCACAAATGACGACCTCCTCCACGCCCCACTCCTCCAGCTGCTCCTCCAGGTTCGTCCCGAAGAAGGCCGAGTACCTGCTCTTATCCACAATGGCCCTCTTGCTGGCTTTCAGAGCCTTTTCTTCTTCATCTCGGAGAAGGGCGGCGAGGGGCTCGTAGAATTGCCACTTGGGGGAACCTCTCTCGATGAGGGAGCCCCACCACTCCTGCAACATGCAGCCAGAGTCTGAGGAGACGTCGTGGCCGTGCCGAGTGAAGACGAGCCTCGCCGCTTCCCCTTGTTGGGCAAAGCGGCGGATGAGCCGGCAGATGTTGGGGAAAACGGGCTCGAGCAGCGCCTTGAAGGACTCTTGCACGTCTATTACCAGCAGCGCGCATTTCTTGGGGTCTGTGGGGAAGCGTGTCCCATGCATGTAGGGCTCCACGCTCGCCAGGTAGCTCGCTCCTCTGCCCTCTTCCATCTGCTGTGCTTGTTGCTCTGCTGCTACGTTTTTTTTTTGTGCCCCAAAATAAAGGTGTAAGGGAAGGGGGTCGAACCGAAGGATTGTCGACAAATATAGTGCTGTTTGTTTTTCAGTTTTGGTTGGTTGGTGTCCGTTGGACCGGAAAGGCCCCTCTGTTTTGATAATATATTGTTGTTGCTTGAAGTCAGGCCAACGAAAGAAAAAGAAAACACAAGAAGAGAGAGAGCAGCGGTTCGTTTGGGGGAAAAAAGAAGACGACCGAAAACTATCTTTTTTCAACAAAGCTCCAAGTGGTCGACAAATGTCTGGCCACCACAAGCTGATGAAAGCGGCGGATGTTCAACCTCCTCCGCCTTTGAAGGTTCCGCCTTTGCCCATGACCGACGGGGCGGACGCAGATCGAACCGTCAAGCTTCCTCCTGCTCCCGAACCTTCCGGCCCGGCTCGGCCAAAAGTCTCTTTCTTTGATCCATCCAAACTTAACACCGGGTCACCTTCGGTTGCTCAAGCAGAACTGGAACCAAGGTCTAAATCCAATAGGGCAAGAAGCGCCAGCTCTCTTACGATGGGCAGAACCAAAGAGCTCAATCCTGAAAGCAAAGTGGCCATACTATCCTCTAACCTCGGAGGAATTCTTGCCGGATCTCCTCCCTCCGAACGAGCCGGTTTTCTTCCTCAGCTTATGACAAACCATGGAGATGCGAAGTCTGCCCCTCCATCGCCTGCTCAACTGCGGCGGTCGGATACCCTTCCTGGCCTAGCATCTGGATCTCCCCCTCCTGTTCAACGCGCGTATCTTGGTCCCACTCGAAGCAGCAGCTCTGATGGGTTGGACCTCTCCAGTATCAGGCGGGGTGGTTCTTCCCCTCTGCGCGTGCAACTTTCAACTTCGGCGGGTTCGGCCGAGCTCAGCCGGACTCTTCCCAAGTTGAACTCCTCTCCTTCCCTTGCCCTCAAGACTGTAAATGCCAAACCTTCAGCCGGAGAATTCTCCTTTGGCGGCGGTAACAGTGACAACCTAGAGGAGGCAGAAGATGGCGGAAGTGGCAACAACAAGAGAAGCTCTTTAAGAAGAGTGGTGGCACCAATGAAGAGCCGGTCGGTCACTTGTGATAACTTACAAAGGAGCATTCAGGAGGAGAAAGGACGTCAAACTTGTTTAAACGAAGAATCCTCTGCGGCTTCCTCTGAAGGCAGTGCCCTTCGTCGCTCCGAGTCTTCTGGCCCACCCGCCTTTGGTCCTTCCTCAACCAAAGCGAAAGCATTGGCGGCAACTCTGAAACTTCAAATGAGACTCCCAGGAGAGGCGCCTCCGTTCTTAGACGAGGTCAAACAAAGACAAACTCAGCTTCCTCAACCCCCACAACAACCACAACAAGGTCTGCAACAACAGCAACAGCAACCACCACAGAGTCAGCAACAGCTGCACCAGCAACAACAAGGAGGGGCCTTATTGGGACCAAACATACCGCAAGGAATGGCTGCCAGGAGAAGCGTGCGGGACTCGTCCAGAAGGAGGAGCTTGCCGCTTGGCATTGTGGGCAGCCCTGACAACCGCAAGTCTTATGGACTTCAGGTTTGGTTGTTACTTTGCTTGTTTCATTGGTTTTGTTTTCTTTTTCTCATTTGTTTCTTCTACACCTCAATAAAGTTGGACACAATTGTGGAGCTACTGAACGGCCCGAACGGGCTACCCACAGAGAAGAAGGCTCGAAAGCAAAAGGGCGAGACGTTCTCTCGCTGGTTTACCGGCAAAAGGGCTGCCGAGTGGTTCATGGAGCAACAGTTGGTGGAGACCATGGAGGAGGCTACCGAGTTTGGCAACCTCCTCATTAGGACTGGCCTCTTCTTTCCTGTCGTTGCAGGCGATTCTTTCAAACCTCGAAAGAAGTCTATCTATGCTTTGCAGGTCTGTTTATTTTCTTCTATTCTCTAGTTTGTTTCTTCGTTCTTCTCGCTTTCTTCTTGTTGTCTTCTTTTGACCGCTGCTTGCTGCAAATGATACAGAAACAACCCGAAATACAAAAAGGAGGAGCTCCTCCTGTTGAATCAGAGACAAGAGTAATGATCAGTGCTATCAGCTCCGACTCTATAGACTCCAGCTCTTTAACTCAGATAGGATCGCAAGAACAGCTGAAGCAAGAGGAGGAGAAGGAAAGAAAACAAATAGAGGAGCAGGAACAGAGGAAGAAGGAGAGTTTAAAACAGATCTTGGAGAGAAAATCGAACAAGAAAGAAAAGGAGAAAAAACAGAAGGAGCAACAATCGTTGAAAAAGAAGGAGCTCGCCGAGAAGAAGAAAGAAGAAAGGGCCAAGAGGAAGTCCAGAAGAAAGAGCAGAAAGATGGTAACAAAAAAAGCATCCATCATTCACGCTTCTCTTTGTTAACCCGTCCCTCTTCCCTATGCTTATACAGGCCGGAGTGTATGGAGCTTCGTTGGACTATGTGATGTCTTTGCAGGAGGACGAGCATCCTGAACTAGAAATCCCAATCGTCCTGATGGCCCTGACCAAATCTTTGATGGACTTGAATGGTGCTTACCTATTGCTCTCCCCTCTCTCCCTCTCCCTTTCTCGCTCTCTCTCTCTCTCTTGTTTTACATGCTCTCAAATTTATCCCGTTCAACAACAATGCAGCCCATCGCACAGAAGGCATCTTTCGGTTAGTGAGTCGCTTCTGTAAGATTCTTCTTGTTCTGTTCTACTAACACAAACGAACACTAATACAAAGGGTGCCTGGAACAGCGGAAGGGATAGCCACTTTAAGGGACCAGCTAAACAGAGGAGAATACGAGATAACGTGTACAAGTCCTCACGTGGTGGCCGGATGCCTCAAGTTATGGTTCCGTGAGCTCGAAGAGCCCCTCATCCCTGCCCAATACTAGTACCATTCATCGTTCCTTTCCTTCGCCTTCTTCCGGATTCTCCGCTCTCTTCTCTGTCATTCTGCTTTCTTTCCTCGTTGACACTTGCTCTCCGTTCGTTCTTTGCAGCGATGCTTGCATCAAAGCCGCTAACGATACAGAGGAATGCTTAAAGATAATAGACCAGATCCCGGAGACCAACAAGAAGGTCCTACAGTTCATCACGTGCTTCCTCTTCGACCTGGCTGCCGATGAGAACGTGGAAGTCACCAAAATGGGCGTCGACAACCTGAGCATGATCTTTGCTCCGGGCTTCCTGCGATGCACCGATGTTAGCAAGATGATGGTGAATGTCTCCTACGAAGGCACTTTCGTGCAGCAGCTCATTGAGAACCTACCGATGCGAGCTGCAGAACAAAAGCAAGAAGATGACGGAGAGGGAGAAGTAGATGGAAGAGGAAGAAGAGGAGAGGAAGAGAAAGTGGATGCTGGAAGTAAAGATGAGTAAGGAAGGCAGCAAAGGAGAAGCTGTTTTGGTATTGCGGAGGTGTTTTTTGTAGTATTAGCAAGAAAGAGAAAAGAGAATGCACATTAGTCGTATGACTGAGAAAGCAGCTTAAACCGAAGTATCTCCACTTCCATTTGAGAGTAAGATCCTGTCTTTCTCTTTTGGTCCTCTCCTCCGCCAAGAGGCACGACAACGACGCTCTCCAGAAAGAAGCCTTCCGCCGTAGCGGCCTCTCGAACGTAGGAGCGCAAAAACTCAGAGCGAGGCACGAAGGAGAGCAAGAAAAGAGCCTCTTTGGTGGGACGAAGCGCCCGCTTGACCACCGCGAAGAGCAGGTTGGCACCAGCCGAGTCCCAAACGAGGTCTGACCCAAAGACCAGATCAAAGCCATCCTCCGCGTTGAGCGTGCTCAACGGAGAAGGATCCGCCCAATCGAAAGGCATGCACTCTGCTGAGCAAGATCGATCTGTTGGCTCCTCCTTTCCTGCAAAGAAAATCAGCGGAGCACGCAGCAAAAGTAAAAAACAGGTGGCACAAGCGAACCAGCGATTTCGAGGTTTGTTTTCAGGAAGTACAGGGCTTTCTCGCTATTGTCAGTGGTGACGAACCGAAGAGGCCGCAAGAACTTGGCCACAACGCAAGCGCAGAGGCCGGCCCCGGCTCCCAGCTCCAAGCACCGCCGCCCATGGATGAGCTCTTCCCCATGGGTCAGCAGGTAGTCGCACAAGGGTCGCGCGGCAGGCCACAAGAAGCAGCCCTGGTCCTCCACGCTAAAGTGGCTCCCCTCAAAACGAGACGCTACCCTCAACCTCACCGCTCGTCCTTCCGCGAGCTGATGCACCACCTCCTCTTCCTCTTGTTGTGTTTGGTCTTCTGCTTTTCGTCCTTCCATTTGTGCTTTATATTGGGTTGAGCACCACTACTGCAGCATTTGTTCTCAGAAGTAGCACCAGAGCTCGTTTGCTGCACAAACGGTGCTGTTTATCTGCAGTATTAGTTTTGATTTTCAAAAAACGTGCAGATGCGATGCTCGTTTACTGCATTACTTGTGCTCTTGACATCCTTGGCAGCCGCAAGCGAGGAGCTGCGACAGCGAACGAACGCAGGATGCGCCTCTCTGTGGTGAGGTGCATGCTCGTTTTTGTCCTTGTAGGACTGCCCGCCGTGCTTACGTTCTTACTTTTGGCACTGTCGGAACTTCCGGCCATCACCACAATCAACAAGCACACGCTGTCTTCATCGTCAAACTCGCCACAATCTTCTTCTATGCCTGAGTTGAGAACTTCTTTGTCTTCCTCGTTCTCATTTCCTGCGTGGGATGGTGAGTGCAAAGGCAAGCCGTTCATTGACCCAACCACTCACATCCATGCGGGAATGGGTATGGTTGGCGCTGCCCGTCTTCATCAAGGCATTGCCGCCATTCGATCTTTGTTCTTCCACAAGAGCTGCAACGTCACGCTCCACGTTCTTTGCGACCGGAAGACGTGTCTCTCACTTGCCAAGTACTTTGGGCTTTCAGTGGACTTTGCTGGAGCCTCCCCTTTGGGACACGATGGACTGGCTCCGAGGATAGGAGGAGGAGCGCTGGCTCCTGGGACTTCCCTGTTGTTCTATGACTTTGCCCCAGTGCCTGCTCACTTTGATGACATCCCCAATTCCTTCGAGTGGTCTGCCATGTGGAAGGCCTCTCCAGAGCAGGTTTACCCTCAGAACATCGACGTTCTATTACACCTGGACATTGATGTCGTCTTCGTGGACGACATCTGCATCCAATGGAAGCGAGAGGTTGCTGTTTTCGGAGCCGAACCAACTGGCCAGACACCTCTGGTGCGGTTAGCTCCTGACCGTGGAGACCTCTATGAAGTCGAAAGAAAGGAGTGGCCAGGCTTCGAGGTGGCTCCTGGCATGCGAGGGCTCAATTCCGGAGTAGTTTTGTCCCACCTGCTGAGGATGAGAGAGTCCAACTGGACCCATCGTTGGAAGACTATCGTCAAACAATGTGCTCAGGCGCGAACAAAGGCTCCTTGGGGTGACCAAGATGTGTTCAACCAGGTGGCCACCGTAGAGCCACAGTTCTTTGGGCCTCCTTTGCCATTCTCTTGGAACTTTCCTGCTTGGGCTTCGCCAATTCCCTGGCCAGGAGATGCGTTGGGCTGGACCAAAGGTTCGTTAGTGCTGATCCATTATGCTACTGGGAGCGGCCGCTCCAGCAATCCATGGAACTTCTTCAACGACATTTGGGCCTCAGAGGAGTGGAGCTTTGAGAACAACCCCATTGCCTCTCCTACTCTTGGCAGCCACACAAGTTCCATTGAAAGGACAGAAGAAACCAGACGACGAGAGATGTGTCAGTTTAGGCGGATGTCGCCACTGCTAGCGGAGATGATGAACTATGCGGTTGGAACGAGGATCGGAGAAGACAAGCCCAAACACATGAAAGAGAAGCAACATAAGTGACTCGACTCGTTTCCTTGTTTTCTGGTGCACCGCACAGTGCTCCCTCCGAAGGAAGGCTCGTGTTAAGCCTCGGTGAGCGTAACCTACGTATCTCCACCAAGCAAGCACGCAATGGTATGAACCGGTTAGCCGCGGCGTGCAACAAAGGTTAAAGGATTCCTTTTCTTCCTTCCACCACTATAAAAAATGGCCTTTCGTCAGGCTATCTTTATAAAGACAATGCACAAAAAAAAAAAAAAAAAAAGAAGAAGAAGCAGTTCATAGTTGAAAACCCAACCACGCTGAGCAATGGGGAGTCGACGGCCACCTGACCGCCTGCTCTTCGTGCTCGTGTTGGGCTGTCTGGCTTTACTCTTTTGCCTCATGCTCACCTTTTCGACGAAACAAAACAACAACAGAGAAACGCCAGAAGCAGTGTCTTTTGGTAGATCCTCCCTTCACGAGGCATCGGCAGGTGGTTGGGAAGGAGGGTGCAAGGGGAAAGCGTTCAGCGACCCAACCACCTCCATCTCCATGGGCATTGCCATGGTGGGCACCTCTCGCCTTCACCAAGGACTGGCCGCCATCCGCTCTCTCTTCTTCCACAAGACCTGTGACATCACTCTTCACGTGCTCTGCGATCAGGAGACCTGTTCTCGCCTGGCTTCTCTCTTTGGCCTTCCCTTGCACGCTCGACCAGCACACGCAGAGCATGATGGGCTGGCGCCAAGTTGGGGAGGAGGTACCTTTGCTCCTGGTTCCTCCATGTTCTTTTATGACTTCACGCCTGTACCTGCTCATTTCGCTGATATCCCTGATTCTTTCGATTGGCCGTTGATGTGGAAGACCTCTCCAGAAGTGGTGTATCCTCAGAACATCGAGTTCTTCATGCATCTGGACATTGATATCATCTTCGTGGACGACATCTGTCCTTCTTGGAGCCATGAGATCTCTGCCTTTCATCGGGGACCTTTGCAAACTGCCATGATGCGTTTCGCTCCAGATCGTGGCCATGTCTACCGACCGGAGAGGGAGTGGCCAGGGTTTGAGGTGGCTCCCAACGTGCGGGGTTTCAACTGTGGCATTGGCTTGTTCCACTTGCCCAGAATGCGACAAACCAACTGGACCCATCGCTGGAAGTCCATCATCAAACAGTTGGTGCAGGAGCGGACAGCTTTACCGTGGTCGGACCAAGATGTGTTCAACCAAGTGGCCATTCTGGAGCCAACTGTCTTTGGTCCTCCTTTGCCTTTCTCTTGGAACTTCCCTGCCTGGCGGACTTACTGGCCTGGAGATGCTCTGGGATGGACCAAGGGCGCGATTACACTGGTCCACTTTGCGGCAAAGAGCGGGCAGCCAGACAACCCATGGAACTTCTTCAACGACATTTGGGCCTCGGAGGAGTGGAGCTATGAGGGCAATCCCATTGTCTCTCCCACTTTAGGCAGCCACCCCATGTCGGCTTCGCTGGTCAGGGACAAGGACGGCAAACGCCGGAAGGTGTGTGAGTTCAGAGAGATGTCGCCCCTTCTGGCGGAGACGCTGAACTATGCGGTTGGCGTGCGAACACCGCCAGAGATAAAACAAAAGCCAAAACGAAAAAAAGATTAGAAAAATTGTCTATAACCCAATGCACAGCTTCTCCCTTGATCCGCCAACTGGAACACAAGTCGATAGGAAAGAAAGTTCTCCAACGAACTGTTCGTTCTGCTCTCCCTTTGTTCTGCGGTCACCCAAGAAGAAAAAATATTGATTGGCTAATCATTAATTTCAAAAAACGAAGGAAGCAAACAAAGAAGACTTTGACGGTGGCGAGCAACGCAAAGTTGTGCTCTGCTCCGCCTTGCAACTTTCCTCCCAGCGCGCACGCTAAAACACAATGAGGAGGCAACCTCTGCGGCTGCGTTTTGCGCTGGTGTTGGGCTGTCTGGCTTTCTTCTTTTTCCTCTTCCTCACCTTCTCCTCAAATAGCCGGCTCGCGGAACTATCGCTCGCGGAGGTTGGAAGGCTTCCTCCAACTCTCCTCGCTGCATCGGCAGGTGGTTGGGAAGGAGGGTGCAAGGGGAAAGCGTTCAGCGACCCAACCACCTCCATCTCCATGGGCATTGCCATGGTGGGCACCTCTCGCCTTCACCAAGGACTGGCCGCCATCCGCTCCCTCTTCTTCCACAAGACCTGTGACATCACTCTTCACGTGCTCTGCGATCAGGAGACCTGTTCTCGCTTGGCTTCTCTCTTTGGCCTTCCCTTGCACGCTCGACCAGCACACGCAGAGCATGATGGGCTGGCGCCAAGTTGGGGAGGAGGTACCTTTGCTCCTGGTTCCTCCATGTTCTTTTATGACTTCACGCCTGTACCTGCTCATTTCGCTGATATCCCTGACTCCTTTGGTTGGCCGTTGATGTGGAAGACCTCTCCAGAAGTGGTGTATCCTCAGAACATCGAGTTCTTCATGCATCTGGACATTGATATCATCTTCGTGGACGACATCTGTCCTTCTTGGAACCATGAGATCTCTGCTCTTCGGGAAGAACCTGGACAGAAGGCCATGATGCGA
>JAVKOQ010000748.1:0-12500 GCA_031835245.1 Balamuthia mandrillaris
TCTCCCTCTGTCTCAACATATTCCTTATTCTGTTTTCTCTTTTAAATAATAGACCATGCGGAAGAGTACAAAGAGACGAGAACGGCAACCTTGCAGCAATGGTCTCTCTCTATCCTAAACTGGATCTCGAAGACGACGAGGAGATCTACACCGAAATGATCTTCATCGTGGACCGCTCTGGCAGCATGAGCGGCAGTCGCATCGACAAAGTCAAAGACACCATGCAGATCTTCCTTCGTTCCTTGGGAGAGGGCACAATGTTCAACATCGTTGGCTTTGGCACCCGCACGGAGATGTTGTTCAAGGATGGCAGCAAGGAGTACAATGACACCAACTTGGACCTGGCCACCAAGCATGTCACTAATCTGAAAGCAAACCTTGGAGTAAGTGCTATATGCTCTTTGCCTTTTCTAAACTTGTGTCTTTTTCAATGCTTTGCTTCTTTTTTTATGTTATTTTTTTAACCATCTTTCTTTCTTATTATAGGGAACAAATATTCTTCAGCCCCTCGAATTGGTACTGAAGAGCAAAACAATTGATGGCTATCCTCGTCAGCTTTTCATTCTTACAGTACTAATTCCTCTTCCCCTCTTCTTCTCTCTGTTTTTTAAACCTTTTAACATGTTTCATCAATCTTAAAAAGGATGGAGAGGTCAGCAACACCAGTGAATGCATTGAGTTTGTGCGAAAGCACGCCGACACCACCCGAGTGTTCACTTTTGGTATCGGTAACGAAGCCAGTCAGGAGCTCGTGAAGGGTATGGCCAAAGCTGGCGAAGGCTTTTACGAGTTCATCACTGGTAATGACAACATGGAAACTAAGGTCATGAGACAACTCAGCAGAGCCATGCAGCCAGCTCTCTCTAACGTTAGTTCTTTTTTTTATTTTTGCGCTTCTCTTTTGTATTATTCTAACGCCTCTCTCTATTATAGTTGACAATTGATTGGGGAGGTTTGGAAGCCCATCAAACACCTTATCGTCTTCCTCCGTTGTTTGCTGGCGGTCGCCTTGTCATCTACTCTTTGCTTCCTGAAGTTTGTCTCTCTCTCTCTCTCTCTCTCTCTCTCTCTCCCTCTCTCCCTCTCTCCCTCCTCAAGATTATGATGGCGTAACTCACATAAATTAAAAAGGGATCAAAAGCAAGCGATGTTACTATCAACGCACAAACTGCCATCAAACCTTTCTCCGCGACAGTCAAGTTGAATCTTGAAGAACCCGAAGACGGTCAGCTGCTCCACAAGTTGGCCACCCGTTCTCTCATTCGCGACTTTGAGGAAGGTCGCAGCTACCTCCACCGACCCAACGGAGGTTTTATCTCTGGCAAGTCGCAACAGGACGTCAAGGAGGAGACCATTCGCCTCAGCACCACTTATGGCGTGCTCAGCAAGTTCACCGCGTTTGTGGCCGAGGAGGAGAGGGAGGAGGCCACCGAGGGCTCCATGCAGGTCCGTCGTTGCAATGTCATTCAACAGCAGCAACAACAGCAACGGCAACAACAGCTTGTTCGTCCCGCACAACGCTTCGGTACCATTATTTTCACTTCCTCTGCCTTTTATATTTCAAAACACTCATACTTACAAATATAAACAGGAATGGCACGTGGCGGTGGCGGTGGCGGAAGAGGTGGTATGCTAAAATGTGCAGCCATGCCCCAACCCGTTTGTCAGTCCCTCTCATCGACCGGAGCAGCTAAATCGAAAAGCAAACGTAAAGTGGAAAAGAAAAAGAAGGAGAGTGCAAGTCCTAGGAAAGGCGGTGCAAGCCTCAACTTTTTCGCTCGTTCGAAATCATCCTCATCTTCAGTCACTGCTATGCCTCCCCCTCCTCCTGCTGCTGCTTATGGCGGCGCTCCTCCTGCTGCTCCTCCTCCTGCCCCTGTTAGTGCCTTTGACGGCGACTGCTGTGCATTTGAGTCATCTTCTCCACTTTCCCAGCTTCAATCAGCTCCTCCTCTGCTCTCTCCCGTCGCGAGCTCTTCCTTCAAGAAAATGGATCGAGAATGCGACGAGAGACAGCGACGCTCATCATCTCCTAAGAGAATGAGCAGGAGGAACGAAGAAGCCGAAGCTCTTGTTTGTCTGGATGACGAGAGTGAGGCAGCAAGCGAAGAGGAAGAAGAGGCAGAAAAGGTGGCCGGACCTCCACCTGCCGAGATGAAGCAGATCATCATGAAGCAAAAGGCAAGCGGCTGTTGGGCTTTGAAGGACGTTGCCTCGTTGCTGGGCCGCATCAAGGCGGATCACATCAAGAAAGGAGTTCCTTCTGGTACCACCTCTTTTCTTCATCATTCTTGTTTTGCCTCTTTCTTTCTAATCTCTCTCTCTCTCTCTCTCTCTCTCTCTCATATTAGAACTCGAAAACAAAGCGGATGATGCTGTGTTGGACTTGTGGGCAACAGCGATTGTGGTGGAGTATTTGACGTCCAAGTTTGCTGACCAGAAGACAAACTGGGACCTGGTTGTCAAGAAAGCCAAAAAGTGGATCCTTCGTCAGCACAAGCAACTCAACATCAAACCGGAAAGTTTGGATTGGCTCGCAAAGGCCTCTGCCTTTGTTCAGTCCCATGCCTAAACAACAAACACCTTACCCTTTATTTTGTTTTATGTATAAATATTTTGCCTTGGCATAGGTTAGGTTCCTTTCTTTTCGTCCGTCTCTCTCTCTCTCTCTCTCTCTCTCTCTCTCTCTCTTTCTCTTTCGTCGTTTCTCTTTCTCTTTCTCTTTCTCTTTCCCCTTCTGCTTCTCTTTTCAACAACAAAAAGAAAAACGATAGCATTGGCTGTTCAACTTCTGTACATTCGTCGAATAGAAGAAATAGGAGTCCTGCAAATGGGGCATTGAAAGAGGTTGAGCGTGGTGGCGCAGTTATGGCAAAGCACCGCATGTCCGCACTCCAATATGACCGTTTCAATCTCTCCATCGTAACAAATCTTACACAAATCTTTTTCGTCCTCTTCATCGTCATCAGCATCCTTTTTCTTGGCGTTACTTGTTTCTTCTTTTTCTTTCTCTTCTTGTTCTTCTTCTTCTTCTCCGTTTAATTCTTGGTATTCATTCTCTTCTGCTCCGTCTTCATTTCTTCCTTCTTTCCTGCTTTCTCTTCGTGGTCGTTGTTGAAGCTCTTCTTGTTTTGAGTTTGTTGTTTGTTTTTGAGCAGCAAGTAACTCCTTCACTTTGTGGAATTGTTGGTTGGCCAACAGGTTGAAGAGGTAGATGAGAAAAGGGTGAACCTCCTCTGGTTTCATCGTTGTGGTGAAGGGAGGATCGCTGTACAGCAAATTCTCTTCTATCCATAGCCAGTTTTCCAAAAGCTGTTACAGAAACGGGAATGAGGAGAGAAGAAGAAGAAGAAGAAGAAGAAGAAGAAGAAGAAGAAGAAGAAGAAGAAGAAGAAGAAGAAGAAGAAGAAGAAGAACAAGAACAAGAACAAGAACAAGAAGAAGAAGAAGAAGAAGAAGAAGAAGAAGAAGAAGAAGAAGAAGAAGAAGAAGAAGAAGAAGAAGAAGAACAAGAACAAGAACAAGAGGAAGAACAAGAACAAGAACAAGAACAATAACAGCAAGAAGAGGTAGAGAAACGAAAATACAAGAACTAGAAGGTGTGAACGACATGAAGAGTAGCGAAGAAAGGAGCAGATAGAGAAGACAAAAAAAAGCAACCGTTTCAAGCTCCATAGAAGAGGCTACTTGCATGTACGGCTTTTGCAAGATAATAATACGATAGGGCAACTTTCTGCACAAACAGAAGGAGGATCGAAGAAGAAGAAGAAGAGGAAGAAGAAGAAGAACAATAAAAAGAAGTGGGATGAGGCTATAGGTAAAGCAAGAAAAATGGCAAAGGCAAAAACGTACGACTTCGACCATACTCCGCGAAGCCCTGAAAAGGCCGACTTTACCGGTTTCGTTTGTTCAGTGGCCGATTTGTGTCTTTGCAGTTCTTTTGAAGCAACAACAACATCACATCATCTATCTCAGTCATCGACAGCCAAAAAATTTTTAAAAAAAAAATAAATACCGAAAAATGGATTCCTTCGAACAGCTATCCAAAACAGCTTCCCTCCTCTCGTCTGAATGGGGTGGTCCCACTTCAACAACTCGGCGGGATGCGCTCTCTTTCCCTCCTCTTCCTTGGCGTCGGTGGGTTGTTGCATTTCTCTTTCTTCTCTCTTTCTATTTCTTTGTTATAGCATTCACCTAAAAAAAAGTCTTTCGTCGAAGAAACGACGAAAGAGAGAAAGAAAGAAACGAGCTCACGACAACAGGCGAACTCGCCCAACGACACCGCGGATACATTCTTCTTCCTTCTCATAGACGACCAACACGAACACAAAACAAAACTTGGCAAGAGACCACTCACTCCTCCGTTGAGGGATGTCTTTGGTTGTGGAACACGACAGCGAGGGAGGACAAGGGCGCTGCTGGCTGGAAGAGCTCTTGCCGCAAGAGTTGTTGTGCTTGACGTTGGAGCTCTTGCCCAAAGACAACGTAACGGTGGCGGCAAGGACCTGCCGACGGTGGTTTGCCTCCATCAGCCCTCCTTCCCTCCGGCGGAAGCTCTCCTTGTCATGGGCCTGCTCCTCCTTGTCCACCTTGCAGTGGGCCAGAGCCAACGGGTGCCCTTGGGACGCACGGGTTTGCATCGCTGCAGCCAAGAGCGGCCAGCTGGAAGTGTTGCAATGGGCCAGAGCCAACGGATGTCCTTGGGATCACGGGACTTGCAGCTTTGCAGCCAAGAATGGCCATTTGAAGGTGCTGCAATGGGCCAGAGAGAACGGCTGCCCGTGGACCTCGCAGACTTGCAGCTATGCCGCTGGGAACGGGCACATGGAGGTTTTGAAGTGGGCGAGAGAGAATGGCTGCCATTGGGGGGTTGACACTTGCACAAAGGCTGCTCAGTGTGGGGGCTTGGAGATGCTACAATGGTTGAGAGCGAACAGCTGCCCTTGGAATGCACGGACTTGCAGCGCAGCAGCTGAAAACGGTCATTTGGAAGTGCTGCAATGGGCCAGAGCCAATGGATGTCCTTGGAATGCAGACGCATGCAGAGCAGCTGTTGCGGGTGAACACTTGGAGGTCTTGCAATGGTTGGTGGAAACTGGTAGTCCTTGGAACGTCATCAGCTACTCTGCCGCTGAATATGGCTGTTTGAAAGTGCTGCAGTGGGCCATGGCCAACGGGTGTCCCTGGGATGAAGAAATCGGCACTCATGCCCTCCGATTTGGCCATTTGGATGTGTTGCGGTGGGCAAGAGCCAACGGCTATCCTTTCAACGCAGGAACCTGCTGGGAGGCTGCAAAACGGCGCGATTGGGAGCTGCTGAAATGGTTGAGGGACTATGGGTGTCCCTGGGATCGGCGGACCTGCACCTCCGTGGCTGAAAGTGGAGACTTGGAGGTGATGAAATGGGTGGTGGAAAATGGCTGCCTTTGGAATGACGGCACATGCTATACAGCTGCCCTAAGGGGCCACTGGGAAGTGGTGAAATGGGCCAGAACCAATGGTGTTCCCTGTGGCGCAAACGTGTGTGCCATGGCTGCCCGGCAAGGGAATTTGGAGATGCTGCAATGGCTGAGGGTAAGTGGATGTCCATGGGACAACGCCACCTGCTCCAACGCCGCTGGAATGGGCCACCTGGACGTGCTCAAGTGGGCGAGAACCAACGGGTGTGCTTGGGATGAAAACACATGCTCCTCTGCGGCTAGTAAGGGTGGGAATCTGGAAGTGCTGAAGTGGTTGAGAGAGAACGGCTGTCCTTGGGATAAACAGACTAGGGAAGAGGCCGCCAAGTGTGGTGATTTGGAGATGCTGCAATGGGTGGTGGAAAATGGCTGTCCTTCGGGTCCAGATACCTGTTTCTTGGCCTCAGTCGTATCAGCATCACATGTTGCATTGGGCAGAAGAAATGGGCGTACAAGAAGCAACACCAAAGACTAAAAAATAACGTGAATAATCGTCGCTAAATATTGATAATTAGGCTGAAAAAGGAAATCATTTTCAACAATATCAGTCGGGGCTGCTCAAAATGGCCAGAAAAACTGCAGGACAGCTTAAGGTTTTGCCTCAAAAAAAAACCAACAAAAAATTATAGAATAAAAAAAAATACGTTTCAACGATGATGAACGGCACAACGACGGCGGACCTCGCGCCTTCTTCTTCTTCTTTTGCCTCCTCCTACCCGACGGTTGCTGGGGGAGAGAAGCTCCCGGAACGAAGAAACCCCTTCGAAGACGATGAGGGAATGGTGCCCGGTGGGTCCGTCATTCCTGTCAGCCCAGAGGCGAACGAAAACTATGACACGATCGCGATGGATTCCTCCCCGGAGGAGGATTATTGTAACTTTAAAGCAGAGCTCCGCAGCGCCAACCCTTTTGCTACTCGGGTGGAAAAAGAAGAAGAACTAGGAGCAGGAGGAGCAGGAGGAGCAGGAGGAGCAAAGGAAGCAAACGAAAAATTAAAAGGAAAAGAAAAAGAGGCAGAAGAACAACAAGAAGAAGAAGAAGAAGAGCGCGAAGGAAAGAGAGCGGCGAAGAAGAAGCAGCTGGAAACTTGGTTCGAAGTGCTGATGGACGGAAGGGCGCGAGTCCGACTGGAGTTTGACAACGCGCGTTTGTTGCGCGATGGAAAGCCGATTCTGTACAATTTTCGGGATCTCTCCCATGTCACTCACAAACTAGGGTAAAAGGACCTCTTCCTTCACCGCCTCACGCTCCTCCATTGATGCTTTCTTCTTTTTTTAATTTGTTTCTAATCTCATCTTCTCATCATTCTGTATCTGTATGAAAAAACGATTACTATAGTGAAGTGAGGCTGAGACAAGGGGTATTGTACCGAAGTGCCTCGTGGGCGAGAAGCAAAGCGGTGGACGGCCAGGATGTGGCCGTCTTGGTGCAGTTCTGGAGAGAGGTGCTTCGCATCCGCACCATCGTTGACCTTCGCTCCGAGAATGAGAAAACGTTTGTCTTTCTTTCTCTCTGTCTGTCTCGTCGTTTCTTTCTTCTCATTGTCTATCTCTTCCGTCCTTTTTCCTCCTCTTCTCTTCGTCGTTCTCTTCTCTCATTTCTTTTTGCTCGCTTCTTCGGTTTATCTATCCAGTTCACTCAATGGCATTGTGGAACAAGCTTATCCCACCGTCCCGCGCCCTATCATCCCTCCTCTTGCCTCCAGTTCCTCCGCTTCGTCTTATTCCACCTTGTCCATTCCTGCAACACCATCCACTCCTTCCTCCACTTCCTCGCTCGCAAAGGCTCCGCCCAATCAATCCTCCTTCCTTCCTTCTTCTCAAAGAGTTCGAGTCAAGCCAACTTCTGTCGCTCGTTCTATGATCGATATGTCCGAACATAGGAAAGAGAAGGAACATGTTTCTATTGAGGAACTTGTCGCTTCGGATGAAACTTCTTCCCCTGCTTCTTCTTCTTCTTCCATTACCTCCACTGCTTCTAGCGGACAACAAAGACCCAAATTCTTTCCATTCCGAGCGACTTCCGCTCCTCCTTTCTCTCAGCAACAACTCGCTCATGCCCCTCGCTTTCAACGTTACTCCATCGACCTCGTCACTCGCAACCTGAGGCTCAAAGGGTTGATGTGGTCCTCCACCACCTCCGACGTTTACTGGAAGATGGTGCGAAGCCTCTTTGGGGAGGGGACGCAAGCTTCCAAACGAATCTTTGTGGAGCAGGTTATGAACAAGATCGGCTTGGTGGGATTCACGAAGCTCATGCTTATTCATAGCAGGGAGGACATTGCACGTGCACTGCGCATTTGCAGTAACCCTCAGAATCATCCCGTTATGTTCCATTGCGTTTCTGGTAAGTTTGGTTCCTACGTTTCTTATTCTTCATATATCCCTCTTCGTTCTTTTACTATTTTCTTACTTTTTATTCCTCTTTCTTTCTTCTTCGCTTCTGTCTTCTTTATAAAACTTATACCACATTTTTTTTAGGAAAAGACAGAACGGGTCTCGTGGCAGCTCTCCTGCTGTCCATCTGCGAGGTGGAGCGAGAGGTCATCGTGGAGGACTATTACCTCTCCGAAGTCTTTCTCAGCTTCGTGATGGAGGAGATCGTGCAGGACAACCGCGAGAAAGGGCTCTGCGAGAAGTTTGACGGCACTCCCAAAGAGTTCATGCACGAGCTGTTGGACTGGATCGACGACGAATGGGGCTCAGTGAGGACCTTCTTGCATAGTGCTTGCGGCTTCACTTACTCCGAGCAGGACGTCCTTCGCAACGTTTTGTTGGAAAAAACTGGGTAAAAGTGGTATTTAACTTGAATACCACACCACACCACACGACAACAAAGGGCGCGCTTATCGCTGTTCTCTTTGGTTGCAATAAAAAATGCATTGAGGTGGAGTCGAAACGCATCGTTTAACTCATGACGACCTGAAAAACAAAGAATATAGAAAAATAAAATGCGTCGAGAAGGAGTCGAAACCCATCCATTAGCCCATGACGACGTGTTTTAAACGTGGCATCGTGACAGAAGAAAAGGGAGGAGAGCATGGCGGCCAAAGAGGTAGCGGAGTGGAGGAGTGGGTTGAGCGCTGCTGGCGGGGGCGGGGAGGCCCAGAGGGATGATGGAGCGGAGGGTGCGCAGGAACTGGTTAGGAGGCAGCATACAGCTCTGCTGTCAAGGGCGCTGGAATGGTCCTTACCAACGCATCCGTACAGGCAAGTTCTCTCTGCTCCGCTTTATTTTGTTGTTGGCATCAACTTTTTGTTTACTTCTTCCTTCTTCTTCTTCTTCTTCTTCTCGCTTTCTGCATGCAAAGTGTTGACTTCTTCCTCTTCTTTTTGCGAAACAGAGAGGACGTGAGTGAAGCCCTTCCAACACTGGTAAAGTTGCTGAACGACGGATTGGCCTCAGCGTCGTTGCTGCTGCCAACGTCTCCTATCGAACAACAGTGGATGACCATGTTGCTCCGTTTGCTGCGAAACCTTTGCGTCCATTCTGCCACGAACCAAACACTCATAGGGTTCTTTCTTCTTCCGTTCACTTCTCTCGCCTCTTATCCTCTCTTCTCTGCTGCTATGCTTCTGCTTCTCCCTTCGTTCCCTTCTCTCTATACTCTCTCTCCCCTTTCTGAAACTGAACTTCTTTGTTCTTATTTCTGCTTCACTCGCTCATCACTGCTTCATTTAGACAGAGTGGAGCGTTGGAGAGTTTGACAGAGATGGCAACGCAATGCACCAAAGCAATTGCCTCTACTTCAACTAGGCAAGAGGATGGTGTTGCGCTGCTTCGGGTCACTCTGCAGGTCTTAACCAATGCATCCACCTCTCATCAACACAATCAGCAGCTTGTTTGGGAACGTCTCTTTCCCGATGGCTTTAGGTAACTTTTTCTCTTAATATGGCAGACTTTTCTTTTTTTCTTCCTTTTTCTATTTTGTGCCTCTTCGCGTTTCTTTTTTCGTTCTAAACGTGAACGTCAACATAGCGATTTGCTGAGGGCCAACGATGACTCGAGCATATCACATACTTGCATTCTGATATTCAACTCCTGTGCTCTCTCATCTTCACGAAGGTACTCCCTTTATCTTTCCCTCTTTCCCTCTCCTTCTCTTCTCCCTCTCTCTCCCTCTCAACCAACCAATGCTTTTCTTTCCTCAGAACAGAACTAGCACATGCCAACAAGCTGTTGACTGTTCTTTTAGAGCAACTGGAAAACAACTCTCTATCGTCACTTTCTTCATCATCATCTTCAAGCGTTAACAGTCCAGCAAAGGAAAGGATCATAGAATGGTTGTTGCGGTTGTTCACGTTACTCGTTGAAGATGGCCACTTTGTGACGATGCACAACACATTAGGTGCCGTCGGCCAGCATCCCTTCTCCAAAGAACGAGCCGTGTTGCTCAAAGTATTGGATGGAATGCTGTGCAAAATGTTGAATCCGCTGGCTGAAGAAGATAGCGAAGAAAAAGAAGAACGAGAACAGGTAAGCGATGAGAATAGTACAGCAAGCGAAAGATTGGAGAACGTTCAACTGGCTTCTTTTTTGGCTCCTTCTGTCATCCAAACGTTAGCCATCGATCTTCAAGACATCTTTCTGTGCTTCACTCAACAACCAAACAACGAAGAAAGAGAAGAAGCAGAAGAAGCAGAAGAAGAAAAACTAAAGAGAGCAAAATTGTTGGGTGAATTGAAAGATGGAAGCTTGCAGACAGCTTCCTTACCGGTTGCATATTGTTGGCTGTTGTTGCAAGGACTAGCTTCCATCACTGCTCTTGTGTTCAGCCATAGCTACCGTCATTCACCTTCATTCCCTTCTGCACGTGCACTCAAAGATGCATTTTCCTCTTCTAATGTCTTATCAACTGTTTTAGGTTTGTTATCTTTTACCTCTCTTTCTCTTTCTCGCTTTCTTTTTTAGACTTCATTCCATAAAGTAACAGCATGAAACAGAGTTTTTGGAATGGGCAGTGAAGTATCTGGGCGCAGCTTATTATCGTTTTGACAAGGCCAACGAAGAGAAGCAACATCTCTCTTTCGCATTGAAACGAGATTTAGTGCGAGTGCTCTGCAATATGTGCTTTCGAGATAAGCACAACCAAGATCTTGTTCGTGAGAACGGAGGACTCCCTCTTATTCTTAACCTCTGTCGTATCGACGAAAAGAATCCTTGTACGTTTCTATATTTTTGTGTCTTTTGTTTCTTTCTTTCTTTCTTTGACACAAACAAAACGTTATAACAAAAAAAAAAAAAACAGATATACGAGAATGGTGTTTACTGGCCATTCGTAACCTGTGCGAAGAGAATGCCGCCAACCAAGCCTTCATCGCCGGGTTAGACCTCAAAGGAGCGGCCAGCAACAAAGAATTGGCTGAGATGGGGCTCAAAGTGGAAGTGGCAAATGAAGACACGGAAGGACCACCCACTCGCTTCCCCAGTTCCTACCAGCGACCAACTACAACAGCCCCAAGAGTGACACTTCGAAAGGCAGATGCAGAGCAACAACAAAAGGGAGAAGAGGAGGAAGAGGATAAAGACCAAAACGAGTGAAAACAAAAACAAAGAGCGACACTGCAACAAGAGAAGAGAGAACGGAGAGAGAGAGAGAGAGGCAGAGAGCATGAGCTGCTTCTCATGAATGAAAAACGACTTGACGGGGACACGAGGACACCGCACGCTTCTCTCTGTTGTTTTGAGAGAGAGAGAGGCGTTTGTTATTGGCCGGAACGGCGAGCCACAAATAGAGAAACAAAAATGCGCGCAAAACAGAAGAACACGCGTTCCTTCAAACAAAAAATGAAAGTTATTCATTATAATGAATATTCATAAATGCTTTATTATAGGAAAAAATAAATAAATAGAACTGAAATTTGTGACGTCACCACTATCTGACGCGTCCCCAGAGGGCGCGACTCGGGGAAGGCCCTTTTCCCCCGCGGAGGGATAGCGGCCCATTGGACGGGTCGCCCCGCCGAACCGAACCCCTTCCTTTGGCATTTCCCTCTATTTTTTTTTTCCGCTGCGTTTGGCTGAAAAGAGAAAAGAAAGCGGCCAAAAAAGAGTAGCGCAAACGTAGCGAAGAGAGACAGAGAGAGAAAGCAGAGGTGGGAGAGAGAGAGAGAGAGAGAAGAGCAAGGGACCGTCCGTGACCTTGAGGGGGGAATTCTTTTTTTGCGATTGAAGAGGTGCTTTTTTTTTGCGGATTGCACGCACGCAAGAGATCAGTGGAACAAAACACAAAAAAAAAAGCGAAAAAAATGGAGGAAACCATTTTGAATGGGGAAGTGTTGGCGGCGGAGGAGGATGAGACGGGGACGTACTTTTTGCTGCTCAGCGTGGTGGTGGTGGTTCTCTTGGCTGTAGCATATTTCTGGAAGAGCGGCAGCGACTCTTCCTCCAAACGGTCGTCCGCTTCCTCCTCCTTTTCCTCCTCTTCCTCTTCCTCTTCTTCCGGCCTCAAAACGAGCGGTGGCGTCGGCCTCAACCGCTCCAACAGCAAGTTAGGGGCAGAGGACCTTGCGGGCAGGCCCACGCTGAAGGTCTTTTGGGGGTCCCAAACGGGCACCGCGGAGGACTTTGCGCAGGGGCTTTGCGACGAGGCCAAGAAGCTCGGCTTCAACCCTCAGTCCATCGATTTGGAGGATTATGATAAGGTACTGTTATTCTATTATATTCATCTTTTTGGGTTATATTCTTCTTCTTAACATGACTTTTTTGTTTTGCTCCTCGGATGTTTATAGGAGGATCTGGAGAATGAGGAACGGGCCATTTTCGTGATGGCAACGTATGGCGAGGGAGAACCAACGGACAACGCCAAGGAGTTTTACGAGTGGATCATGGACGAGTCCCTTGACTCAGAGATGCTGTCCTCCCTTAAGTTTTCTGTACGTTTTTTTAAAGGCTTTCTCGTTGGATCCTTTGTTGTTTTTTTTGTTTTGTTTGTTTTTCATTTGGCATTTTCTTCTTTGTTGTACTTCCTCGTTCCGTCTCCTCTTCTTTACTTTTTCTGCACAGTCTTCTTTTTTGTTCTTTCTTCTTCCTTCCCTTTGT
>JAVKOQ010000749.1:0-13500 GCA_031835245.1 Balamuthia mandrillaris
AGAAGGAAAAGGTGAGGCAAAAGAGCTTAAAAGTCTGATTCCATCTAACACAGTACAAACAAAAAGGAGAATCTCCTTTTGGAAATTTGAAAAGGTAAAAAATATTTTTTTAAATAATTTTCCAAAATCAAAAATAATTTTTTTCTGAAATTTATTATTTTATAAAAATTAAAAATAATTTTTTGTATCAAAAATTATGTTTTTTTTATTATTTAACAAAAAAATAATATTTTTTTCACTTTTGTCAAAAAAAATTAACTATCACTGTGTGGATACATCTGTATATCTTTATATTTTATGTAACTTCCCATTTGAGAATAAAAGTATAATTTTTTCTAATCAAAAAATACCAAAAAATTACACTTTGTGACATGTTAATATATATATATAGCTACAATTAGTTGATAAAATAAGATTGCAATACTTCCACTTTCAAAGAATTGGGACAAAACATGATGGTCCAATATTCGTCTACAGTCACAGTAGTTGTAAAATGCAACACAGATCAGAGAAAGAAGGAATTATAAAAAAGAGAGGTCAGAGACAAGAAAGATAAGAAAGGAGCAAAGCAAAGCAAAGCAAAGTAGAGTAAAGCAGAGTAGAAAAAAGAGAAATAAAGGGAAAAACAACAAAACAAAAAAAGAAAAGAAGAAAAGAATGAGAAAAGGAAAAACTAATCTCTTTATCAAACATGTATTACCATTGAAGAGTGCCTTGAGGGTTAATAACTTGATAATTGACCCAGAGCTTGGTTTCCATCTTCTTTTCATTGTAAGACCTACTGCATGGGATGGAAATGAGAGCAGATCAATTCTTTGATCAATTGTGATCACAAACTAAAGAGGATGACAGCTACGCCATGCAACACAGATCAGTTATGTTTGATCAACTATAATTACAAACTAATTTAGTTTTTCTATTGTTCTCACTTATCATTCACTTCGTGAAAAGGCCAGTTCTTGCGTCATATGGCGCAGATCGGTTCTTTGATCATATAACTATCCTTTTACAATTCACAAGATCGATCGCTTTCCTTTTATAGTTTAACTCTGATCTTCACAGATCAATTTTAGATCAAATACTTTCCTTTTATAGTTTGGGTGGTAATTGCGCTGTATGGTGCAGAATAGTCAACTATTTAAATTTTTAAAGAAATAATTATGTTTGTCAAAAAACAAAATTGTTTACAATGGTATTTGAACTCAGAATCTTTCGATTGATTTACCAACATCAAATTATTGTACTTATGTTACAATAAATAAGTATATATTAATAATTTGATGGATAAATTTGTGTTTTTTTGGTACATATCTTACTATAACTATCAACACTATTGAGGAAAAAAGTAATGAAGTAAAAATAATACAATGGACAAACGGATACCCACTTGATAACTAAAGGAAAAGACCTTTATTTGAGTGAAGAAAAAAGAGAAGGGAGAATGAAAAAGGTATTATGGGAGAGTGGTATTACAAAACTTTCAATATAAAACACAGTACAAACAAAAAGGAGAATCTCCTTTTGCTTCTTACTTGGATTATATGGCAAAAAAAAATATTTTTCAGGTCTTAAAAAAATATTTTTCTTAAAAATTAATTTTCAGTCAAAAAAATAATATTTTTCCTTTAACAAAAATAATAAAAAAGATGTTTTTTAATTTCTAAAAATATTTATTATGGTTTGAGAACATTTTTTAAGTTCTAAAAATTATTATTATTTTTTATAAAGCATTATTAAAAGACATTTAATATAAAAAATCTACTATTAAACATTAAACAAAATACAAAGATTTATGAATGCTGTTTTTTGAATCTATCTAATTCTGTATAAATTTGAGCTTTGTAAGCAAAAGATAATTTGTGATCTGAAGTTAATGACTATGATGACAGTGACCTCTCAGACATCTCTGACTTTGATGATTTGCCACAAAATAAAAGATGCTTGATGTATGTTTTGTGTTTCCTTTTGTAAAAAATAATGTTGACCTCATTTTGTATACCATGATACAGTAACTTTATGAGGTGTTGTGGAATGAACAAATGCAAGCCAAAAGTCCTCTGAAGAACCATCTTTTGGACAAATAGCATAAATGTGATTGGCTAAAATATGAAAAGGTATGCAAGTAGCACAACCAGATGTTGTGACTTGAGATGAAACTTCAATTGAAAAGGAGGAAGCAGCTGAAGTCAAAGAAGTGGATGCAGAGAATGAAGTAGTATGTTGTTGATTTAAAGCAGTCATAGGATGAAACAAAGTAAAAAAAGGATTATCCAAAGGGGATGAAGGGTGTTGTAAATTATAAATCAATGCTTGTAAGCGAAGTTTGGAAGAAAGCAAAATAGTAGAAAAAGTAGATTGAGTACCTCAAATGCATTCTTCTTCTACACAAGATTTGGGTATCAAATGAGGAATATGAGTGGAATATAAAGATAGATTTGGAAATCCTTTTACCAATGAAATGGGTTTGCTCCAAGGAGCATGAATGTTGGATTTCACTTGTTAAATGGGCCATGTTGGAGGGCAGGTCATTGTAGGAGATGCAACCAACCTTTGAAATCCCAGACCCATTCCAAAGGATGTAATTCTGGACGAGTTTCATCCATTAAAATAGAAGAGTTAATGAATGTAAAGAATTGCTCCAAGGTTTCAATATCAAATTTGAGTAATGCTTTACGAAAGGTAGAAAACATTTGATCCACATCTTCATGAGTATGTCCAGGTGGCAAAAAGCAAAGTTTGATCTTGGAAAACATCTTGAGATGCACCAACCAACATAAAAAGGCCAATAAATACTTGTTTTTGTTTTCTTTGTAGCAGTTGTCAGCTTGAAGGTAGAGGGTTTGGTTGGGATGGGCTCGAATGGGTTGTTGTAATGTTTGCATGAGAAAGTAAAATAAATGACTGATTACTAAATTGGCATCACGTGACCACTGATCAAAATGATAACGCAGATAATGATGATGATGCCCATGATCTATTAGTCCAAAACAAGAGATACCAATAAACTTTTTGATGGTCCAGCCTTTTGGGGGAGTATGATGATGGGGAAGAGGAATGGCCTCTGTATAATCCATAATGATGGAAATGTATTTGAAAGGAGAGGCTTTGGCTTTAGCACGATGCTTGTAATACTTCTCTTTGTGTAAACGAACAAAGTGCAAATGATCACTTCGTTCCTTTTGTAAGCCTTGCAATGCCTCCACACTCTTGCATTGTTTAAAACGAACTAGAAGCTGAGCACATTGATCACATTTTCCTAATCTGGTTTGCTAATACAGAAAGCAATAACAATTATCCATCAACAGGTTGTTAGAATAAAAACAATGAATCATTCCTTTCTTTTGACAAACTCTCTCAACAAACAAAGCTTACCTTGGAAAAATGAACATAAGAGAAATCTTCATGCAACATTTGCAAAAAGCGTGCATAACTGATGCTTTGATCATGTCCCAGGCTTAATACCATTTCTTGATACAAGGCTTTTCGATTCAATATCATTGGAATCTGAATGACTTCAGAGTTTGGCAAGGATTCTCCCATATTGGCAAAGTACACTGTGAGCCAGGCTTTGGTTTGCAAATAGGTGGTGGAGTGCCAAACCAGGCCACGATTGCGATGAAGAGGTAAAGTGGCTCCCGTTTTCCACAAGTCCATGCAGGCATAAAACTTCTTATTGGAAAGGGCCAGCCATAATTGGATTGCTTTGTAACAAACCAGATGACCAGCCAAAAGCAATCGTTGCTTGGAGGGCCTGACAGCTCTGGTCTCTTGATAAGGGCCATAAGAAAGAAGCAAGCAATCCACAAGAAATTTGGTTCTGGCTTGTTCTGAGTCCAGTGTCCAATAATAGGTGCGCATCTCTCGATCCTCTGATGAAATGCTGGAAAGACAGTATTGTTGACAGCAGTAACTGTGCTTTGAAGTCCGGATATGTTGCTCTGAAAAAAACCGACGTGCAGTGCTTTTCAGTTTGGATGGTGGTTGGAAGGCCATGGTGCTCTTTTTCTACTGCAATGATGTCCTATCTAAAGAAACCTCATAAGTCAGCCAGAAGAATCAATAAAAGCTAAACACTTTACAAGAAAAAAAATGGCGGCAGAATAGATAAATAATCAAAAGGGTATAAGAGGGTATTGGCTGTGCTGTATGACACAAGATCTGCCCTTCACAATGAAGGTTGCTAAATTCTTTGTTGAAAGGAAAGGGCGCTTTTGCATCATATGACGCACTCAACACTCTTGCTTGCTAGAAAAATTTGAAAAAATTTGCTTTTCATTGGATAGGAAGGATAGCCAATGCCTTTCATACAATAGTAGAGAAAGCTGAAGAGGGCTGATCTGCACTGCACGGCGTAGCCAATGCCAGCCATACAAAAGAAAAGAGAGCAGAAAAGGGCTGATCTGCACCGTATGATGCACAGCCCATGCCTGCCATACAAAAGAAAAAATTGCGGAAAAAGGCTGATCTGCGCCGTACAGCGCAGCCCATGCCTGTCATACAAAAGGGCTAATCTGCACTGTACAGCGCAGCCCATGCCTGCCATACAAAAGAAAAGAGAGCAGAAAAGGGTCATTGGTTGCCCTCCACAAAGTCTGCAGCAAACCACAACGATTTGACTACCAATCAAACGAAATTTGAAAGAAAAAAAAGAGGGCCAAAAGCAAAACAAACTCCCAAAATTTTATTTTGTCACAAAAGTGCACAACCATTCACACCGTTCACACATATTCCTTGCTTTTTATTTTTGCTGTTGTGGTTATGTCGGACAACAAGAGATTGACAGTGAAAGAACTGCGGCAAAGGATTGAGGACCTCGGTGGACAATGGACCACCAAGGACTCCAAATCTGTCTTGTCGCACAAATTGCAAATGCTACAAACTCCTATGTTGAATCCTTCTTCCAACCAACCATTGGACCTCTTGGAAACAGATGAAGGCTCATCTTCCTCCCCGTCCAACAGGTAAAACAACTTGCTCTCCATTTTGGTTTTTCTGGTGAGTGATTGAGGTTTTTATTGTAGCACTCCAACAAGAAATGATTGGATTTTGCGCGAGAGCGACTTGGAAGCTGTGCGTCTATTTTGTGCACCGGATGGTGCAGATAAGGAAACCAAAGAGGTGGCAGAACTTTGTAAAACTCGGCTTCAGGAGGGGACTCGTTTGGTTCCGTTGAAAGCTATCACTATGAAAGGTTTGTGCTTTTATTTTTGTGTTATAGTCAATGGCTGAACGGCCACTATTCGCCTTGCTTCTTTCTTCCTCAAGGGAGAAGGGCCAGTCCAGCTCCATCCTACTTTTGCCCTTTCTCTTCTCTCATCCAAATTATTATTTGAAGGGATGGTGTTGACTGCGCCGTACAGCGCAGATCAGCCCTTCAGCTCATTTGCTGCGCCGGACGGCACAGTTCAGCCCTTCAAATCCTCTGGTATTTTTGAAGGAAGGGTGTTTGCTGCAGCCGTATGGCGCAGATCTGCCCTTCAGATCAACACTTTCCTTTTATAGTTCGGGTGATGATTGCGCCATATGGCGCAGATCACAACTGCTGCCTTAATTTCTTGTTTGGCTGGCAAGAAAAGGTTATAGGCTGCGCCGTACGGCACAGCTCATGCCTTTGGCCTTTTTCTCTCTTGTTGACTAGTTGAAGGGCATTGGCTGCACAGCGGATACCCTCCACAGTTTTTCATGCCTTCTTTTAACTTTGTACTGTCATTAACTTCATTTGTTTTATCAGGTTGGCATCAACCTCTAAAACCAGAGGGGTTGAACAAGCTGCTGGCCACATTCAACTCAGGCAGCATTTTGTCTTTTGATGAACACTCTTCTTTATTATTGATGGAACTGCCCTCAGCTCTGTGGGTGCATCCAGAAAGCAATCAACAAGAATATGTATGTCTTGGAGGTAACCATCGATGTGCAGCAGCCCACGTATTGTACTGTGAAAACTCCCCAAAGCTGAAGGAGTTAACTTGGAGGGCCAAAGTGCTGCCATTTGATGGCAAACAACTTCCAAGTGTGGCTGTCTTGGACAAGGTACAATACCTTGGAGTTTTCTGTTGCTTTTTCTGTTTTTTAACAAGGTGACTTACTCATATTTCTTGGAAGTTGTCTGCCTGGGACAACCTGGTGTTGTCCAAAGGAGTCAATCAAGAGACAGAATGGGATATGGTCCGTTTTGTGTACAATCATCTCACGAAAACACCAGAGGAGCTGTTCCATTATCTGGTAGGCCTTCTTTGGTTGCAGGCAAGCTTTCTGAAATGATTGCTCATTTTCTCTCTTTTGTGTTGGGTGGGTTTTGTATTTTAGAATTCACAAACTGCCTCCCAAGATGCCCATAATGCTCTCACCTTTGATCGTGTTTGACGTTTGAAAACAGTGGCAAACAAAATGCAGAAATTCCCAGAGTCTTGGAGTTATATTCAGGAGAAGGACAAAGAGAAGGGGGGCTGGGTGTTTACTCCTTACCACTTCAGAGAGAAAATGCCAAGCTCCTTATCAGATGAAACCTTGTTGGCAGCCTTGAAAGAGATATGGGCAAGGCACCTCGAGGATCCCAAGGAAGAATGTTCTGTAACCAACTTCAAAAGATTGGTAAGCTGCATTGCAATCTTTTCTTTCTCTATCTTGTCACTACTACTTTTCCTCATGAAACGTGCATACATGCAGATGTGGAAACACATTGGTCGAAAAGCTATGCATGAAGAACTGGAATTGTATCATACTGAAAAAGAGATTCCTTTAGCCCACTTGGAGGAAGTCCAAGATCAGGTGAACAGTGGCGAGTATGATGAAGAGTTCTTTGAGAAACAAGGCTTATCTGGAGATACTGCTTTTCACCAGGCAATTCAAGTATGCCTTTTCTAAAGTGTATTGATTTCTATGGCATTGAAGTTTAGTTAACATTTCCTTTTGCTATCTTTCATTCATTTATTCATTCCTTGCTGCTAGCAACACATACCCTCTGATGAACCAGCTTCTCCTCCATTCCACTCAAACACCACTACACCTCAACCCTCTCCACCTCCTTCACCAAAACCATCTCATGATATTGAAAGGAAAAAAAAAAGAAAAAGCAAAAAACAACAACCAAAGACCTCTTCCAAACACCAGGCCAAAAAAGCAAAAAACCATCATCGTGGCAGACCCAAACTCAACACTCCTCCTCAACCCTCCAAACAATTGGCCCACCAACTCAACAAATGGGGAAAGGACGTGCTTGCTTCTCATTCCCCTCCTACCAAGTTCAAAGTGATCATTTATGATAATTTACCAACACATGCTCCCTTGATGCTTGATTCCTTGGGAGTACACTGCCAAAGTAAGTCTTTTTTGGGTTATTTTTTCCAAAGAACTCAGATTGCTGTCTGTCTAATTTTCTCTCATTCTTCCCAGACCATCATGTGGAAAGGGTTTTGTTGATAACTACCCGTTATAATCACTTGCACTTGGCCATGAATCAAATCAATGCCTATAAACAAAAGCAACGTCAGCTTTTGATTAACTTGAAGCTAGAAACAGTTCTTGTTTTTGGGTACAAACCTCACCATTCCAACCATAACAACAAACCACAATGGTGTGAGAATGGCATCTTTGTGGCAGTGTGGAACAAAGGCCAAACACAGTTGCAGGATGATTCTAGTTCGATTACTTCTTCTCTGTTGGCCTTGGAGACATGGCAACCAACTTCAGTGGTGATTCCAATCAAGGGACCTCAAGCTCAGGAAGGACAAGTGGCTGATCAGGCGAATCTCTCTTCTTCTCCTGTTCCTCCTTTAAATGTGTATCGTTATTTGCTGAACACATTCACAGAGCCTAAAGATGTGGTGTTGGCCTTTAATCCCACAACAGGTTGTTTGCCTGCAGTTTGTTTGGAAAGTAAGTTCATCCTTTTGTTTTTCCTTTCCTTGTTTCTTTTGGTAATGAACTAAAACATTTATAAATGTTAGCAATGCGTCATTTTGTGGCCTTGTTTCCTGGTTCTGGAGCCACAAACTTAGCAGAGCATGCAAAATTATTAGCAACCACTGTGTTGGATAGAAACAAGGTGCAAAAAGGCTTAGTTGCTTGGAAGAAAAAACAAAAAGTTCTGAAAGAAGATTTAGTACCAAAAAATGCAGATGATGAAGATGATGAAGTTCCAAAAGATAGTAATCAATCTGAAGAGGAAGATGAAGAACTTCCAAAGCTTACCCCCAAAAACCACAAAAAATCAAAAGCACAACAAAATGAAAAAGATAAAAGTAAAGAAGTAGAAGAAGAAGAAGAAAAAGAAGAAGAAGAAGAAGAAGAAAGAGAAGAAGAAGAACAAGAAGATACAGAAAGTAAAAAGAACAATAATAATAGTGATGAGGATTTTTCAGATTCTGATAGCAACACATCTTCTCAATCAACCAAATCAAAAAAAGATAAAGGAAAAGACAAATTAGACAATTAAATTCTGTTTTTGAAATATCAACTTTCAAATAACAATAATAAAAATGTTTTCTTTAATATTTATAGTTCCATTTCTTGTACTTTGTTACATTTCTTCCTACTTGATAGTAGCTTTGTTGTACAGTCTTCTATAATTAGCCTTCTGACTTGTTCTTCATCTTCATTGTCTACACTCTGGATTTTAAACCAATCTTTCCAAAGATTGGACATTTTAACAAGAAGAGTTCTGCTGTTTCTTCTCTAGTATTGCATGCTGGGCACTTAGTTGCCTTTTCAGATTGCTGAATGGCTCTCCACTTTTTTTCAATAGGCAAGTTCACTACAATGAATAACATTCTTCAAACATTCCTTCCTTGGGTTAATAATAATTAAGCTCCATTGTTTGTTGGCAAAATCACCAACACTTATCTCAAGACTCCTCATGTTGGATCCGTCCTGGACCCTCAGCTCTTCTTTCTTTTATATCCCCCCATCCTTCCTTTCTCCTCTTTCCCTTTTCCCTCGGTGTACTTTGAAGCAACGTCGGAGATTCACTCTCGTTGTCCTTCCTCTATTCTCTTGAATACGCTTCTTGTCTCGTCACCGACTCTTTTATTCCAAAGGTTGGATTCAATCAACATGTTGTCCAAATAGATATCTTCCATTTGTAGAAGTTATTCCACAGTCATGCTCTTGTTCTTTTTTCTCCTTCAGCTACATACTCTTGTTGGTTGAATCCAACCTTTGGAATAAAAGAGTCGGTGACGAGACAAGAAGCGTATTCAAGAGAATAGAGGAAGGACAACGAGAGTGAATCTCCGACGTTGCTTCAAAGTACACCTAGAGAAAAGGGAAAGAGGAGAAAGGAAGGATGGGGGGATATAAAAGAAAGAAGAGCTGAGGGTCCGGGACGGATCCAACATGAGGAGTCTTGAGATAAGTGTTGGTGATTTTGCCAACACTCTGCCTTGGCTACTTGAGTTAATGAAGATGTAAGAAACTGTGCCCTGTTCTTGGTTGTGTTTACCTATGCAAGTTAACACTCCTATAAATTATATATAGAAATTGGGTTTTTTGTTTGACAAATTGTTATGCACTAGTTTTGCAGCTTTCCCAAAATGGTGGTAGTAGTAGTAATAAAAAGTTTATTTGCTCTGAGAGCAACACCAATCTATACATAAAAAGTAAGCATTGTACATACATAGTGTACTCTTACTTCTCTTACTCCCTCATCCTCAATGCCTTCCCAATTGTTACTCAATTTACAAGTGAAAGGTGTTGAATGAGATTTCAGACCAACTTTGTATCATCTAGCTATCCTTTTCTTTCCCTTTCCTTTCTTCTCTTTTCCTTGCTATTACATTACTTCCAAAGATTGATAAAATGCAGAAGAACTTCCATGCTTCCAACTTGCTCTTGCTGCCCATAATCTCCAGACTCGTTTACAACTTTGCTTACATTGTTCCATCTCTTGAGCTCTGTTACATTTCTTTCCACTTGACAGGAGGTTTGTTGTACAGTCTTCTATAATCAGCTTTCTGACTTGTTCTTCATTTCCATTGTCCACACTCCAGATTCTAAAGCGATCTTCCCAAAGGTTAGGACACCTTAACAGGAAGTGTTCTGCTGTTTCTTCCTCAGCATCACATGCAGGGCACTTGCTATCCTCCTCAGCCTGTTGAATGGCTCCCCACTTTTTTCCAATGGGCAGTCCACCACAATGAATAGCATTCATCAAACGTTCTTTCCTTGGGTTGGTAATCACTAAGCTCCGTTGTTGTCCAACCAAACATCTTCCATTTGTCAAGAAGTTATGCCATAGCCATGCTCTTGTTCCTCTTTCTCCTTCAGCTGCATACTCCACCTTGGCTACTCGAGTTAAGGTCCTCATCCTCTTGGCTTTCTTTTCAACAACAGTCGTCCCGTCACCTCCCTCACCTTCATTCTTCTCCCCTTCCTCTTCACTTGCTTGGCTTACCTCTTCAAGTAGCTCAAAGTGGCCATCTTGCCTCTCAGCATGATGAATTACTGCTTGTCTTTCCAACTCACAGTAGGCCTTGATGGTCAACCAGCCCAATTCTGCTCTACAAACCCCCGCCACAGTCCTTCGATGAACTTGCAATACGCTTCTTGCTGTCTCATTCCACACAGCTTCGATCTTCTTCCACCATGATTTGGAAAGCTCTGTCATACATAGTCCATATGACAAGGTAGACTTGACAATAGCCTCTGCAGCAATCTGGGCAGTGCGTGTACCAAGGCCTTGGGCAATGGCTCCCCGCTGCCTAAGGCTGTAGAGGGCTTGCTTGGCCCAAAATGGTAGTATTTAGTGGATTTTCTGTTGGCAGTGAAGAAACCATCTGTATAAATTTAGCCAGGTGGAAAAGACCTTTAATAGAATGAAAGAAAGAGATATATATAACAAGGCAAGATAGGGATAGGTATTATGGAAGAGTAGTATAACACTCCTTTTTCTTTTTCTTTTTTCCTCCTTTCCTTTTTTATTCTTTTTCTCTTTTCCTCTTTTCTTAACTTAACTGGGAAGACCTTAGAATTTCGGGGCAGTGTTGGGTGATGTCAGGAGTGATTAATGGGAAAAGTGCTGGGGTCCTTGTTATGTGGCAGATCTTTTCTACCCAAGTGTGACTATGAATAAATCTTGACAACTTCTTCAACTCTTTGAGGGACATCTCAGTTCCACACTTAGAGTAGGCATGGCTTTTCATTTTGTTCCACTTCTGGTTGCACTTGTAGAAGTTGATTGCTTTGGTTTTGTGTTGAAGACCACTGATATACTTGTTGAAGAGGAGTTCTTCATTGGGCTCTTTAAAACAGTCAACAACTGGGAACGTGCCAGACTTCGAGAAGTGAATGAATAGCTTTCCAACGAAGGATAGTCCCAATAGATAACCTCCACCTTCTTATCTTGCAGCTTCTTTATCTTGCCTTGGAGGGATACTTCATTGCCAAAATCTTGATCCAGAAAAACGAGGATGGGGGGTGGAGGGTGCAGTGTAGACTGCCGCTGACGCAGAATATCCACAGCCATCCTGAGTTTGCTGGAATCGGTTTGGCCATCCAATTGAACAAATTGGATCCCTTTGGAGAGTTCGAGTTTGAAGTGATGTGCAACTTCCCTCACAAACAAAGGATTGTTGGTTCCTTCACAGAGCACAACAGGCTGGTTGAGAGGCACTCCGAGAAGTTTAAGCCCCATGTGAGAGAGGATGTCAGGCCAGTCAGACAACACAATGCCAGAGGAAGCAGATCCTGATTCAGGTTGAAGAGCATAGATATTCTTGTTGGATAGAATAAAAAGTAATCTGATTAATTAAGATGGTATTGGGAAAATCAACACATCTCACTTACTATCAGGGGAAAATTGTCAAGGAGTTTCTGAGAATTGGAGGTCATGATCAATTGGATTTTTGAGCCGCACGGCACGAGCACTTGATTGAGAAAAGCCTCTTGAAGAGAGGGGTAGAGCAAAGCCTCAGGCTCTTCCATCAGGAAGACCTTGCAGGATTCTTGAAACTCCAAGAGCATGTGGAGAAGCACAAGGGTGACAAACACTGTCCGAAAAGCTGCACCCATGTACATAATTTCTACTTTGGAAGTAGGAGTTGTCACCATTAAGTTGTGTTCATCAAAGTCGAAACGAAAGTTAGAAACTCCTGGAAACATATCACTGAGAGCATTGGTAATGTGTTCCTAAAGAAGGAAATCAGTAAGAATGTGGCATTGAATGAGCATAAGAACATGTTGGGACGAAGGCCCTTACCTTGGCATCCTCTTGAAGATTCTTGAAGAGTCTTCTCGTGTTTTTTGTAGAAGAAGTAAGTGTGTCATTGACAACCTCATCGGTTGCTGGCCCCCACTGAGTGTCATAGTTGACAAAAGCAAACCGAATTTTTTGATCCTGGAAATGGAAACATGAGTCATAAGAACCAAGTAGAAAGAAAATCAGACTTCTTACTATCGTTTCCTGTGGAGTGGGTGAAATTTTCAGGCCTTTATCAACATCGATTGTGCAGGTAAATTCTTTGCCGTTGATCTTTGCCTTAACTACAGTAGGTTCAGAGGATGGCTTGTCGCTACAGAGGAGGTGATCTGCAGGCACCCCCTCAAAATCTACATTGTTGACAAGCCGGCCGAGTTCCCTATTTTGAAGTACAACGTGATCCTTCCTCTGACCCCCATCGTTCTTCATGAGGGTGTTGTAGCCACGTAACCAAAGCACAATTGCAGATAGGATTGTGCTTTTACCAACACCATTAGGACCAATCACGACTTGCTGAGCGTTCAAGTTGTGGATCTTAAAAGAATGGATCTGCTTGTAGAAGCCGAGTTCGAGCGATTCCAAGTATGGAGGAGCTTGTGATTCCTAGAAGACCCAAATCAATGCTGGGTTGTGTTAACAAAAAAGTTAGGAATACTTACGTTCATCGTGTTGAGAGGATCTGGGAGAAAGGAGGCAGAAAAGGCCAAGGCAAAGGGAACGAGAAGGCAAAGGAAACACAGTAGTTTTGTTGTGCGCATGCTTTTCTTTGTAAATCAACAAAACGATTAAGGCGGCGCAACGATCAAAGGGCGAATGAAGGGTTGTCTTGGCGGGAAACATGCTCGTTGGCCCAAAAGAGTTCTTGGAGCTTGAACAAAACAAGCCTGCGCTTTGTGTTACCTGCCTTCAAGGAGCATGTTGGCATAATGGACAAGGATTGGAAGTATGCAATGACCGTATTCTACCTCAACGGAAACACCTCTGCTCACTACCTAAACAAGCGCAAGGCAGTTCATATATTCTACGAGAGGCAGCTCATATCCGTCCGTTCCAGGGGTTGGCCTTGGCTCCATGGGTTTGGTTAGCAAACAACCTACCACGAAACCAACGAGCAAGGAAAAAGCACCTTGTGAAATTTGTGTTTGGTGCCGCCACGATGATGAAAGGCAAAGGAAAAAAGCAAGAAGCCCTGGGCACTTTTGACCTCTTGTTTGACAATTTGGAGCTGGCAAAGTCAGTTTAATACACTTGTTGTCTCATCACCAGAACCATTGGTCCAATTATTCCTGATAATCGTGACTCTAATT
>JAVKOQ010000750.1:0-13311 GCA_031835245.1 Balamuthia mandrillaris
CTCCTTGGGGAGGCCTTCCTTGATGAGCCGGTCCATTTCGGCCAGGCGTTCCGCCAGCGACTCGAAGCTCTCCCTGTTGGTGAGGTCAAAGGTGAGGAGCACCCCCTGGAAGCCGCGGAAAGTGAGGGTCGTTGCGGAGCCCAACTTTTCTTGTCCTGGTACATCGGCCTATTTTTTTGTTTGAAAAGTGAAAAAAAAAAAGTGAGAAAGAAACGACAAGCAAGAAGAAGAAGAAGCAGAAGCAGAAGAAGAAGAAGAAAAGAAAGGGCATACCACGCTAATCTTGTATTCCTGGTCAGCTATAGTAAGTTTGCGTATGGTCTGGAAAAAAATATGGTAAGTTATTCGCGTAAAAAGAATGATAACTTAAAAAATTACCTCGTCAATGCCGATAGTTATTCTTGCGGTTTCATCGAATTCTTCTCCTTTGTACCTCCGCACGATGGAAGACTTTCCTACGCCCTCATCCCCAACGATCGCTACGTGCAACAGGTCCGCTCTCTTCATTACCAAGCCTTCCTCGTATTTTTTTGATCGAATCAAAAAAAGTTTCTGAGTTGATTGGTTCCTTCAGTTTTCTGCTAATTGGCTTTGATTTTTGATTCGCGCTATTTTATTCATGTCGTCCTGATGATTTAGTCAGGTCGTCGTGAAATCGGCACACAAGCACAAAAAAAGAAGAAAGAAAAAAAAAGGATGCAGTGTCCGAGAGCAGCGACGGCCGTCACCCGTTTGTCTCACGTCTACTCCCATCTCTCCCCGCTGTCCGCGGAGGAGTTCAAGGTCGCTCCAGAGGTAGCCGAGGCCTTGCGCAACAACAGACCCGTCGTTGCTTTGGAGTCCACTATCATCTCCCATGGTAATTTTTTTTTTTGGGATCGCTTTCCTTCTTTTTCCCTCTCTGCTTCTCTCGTCTCTCATCCTTCTCTTTTTTTTTCCCTTTCCAAAGGAATGCCGTATCCACAAAACTTGGAGACCGCGTTGCAGGTCGAACAGGTGGTCAGGGACAATGGGGCTGTGCCTGCCACCATTGCCATCCTCTCTGGCACCATTCATGTTGGTAAGTTTGCCATTCCATTTCTCGTTCTTCTTCCTCCTCCTTCTTCTTTCTTGTTCTTCTCCAAACTCTCCTTTTTACAAATACATTTCAAAAAAGGTCTACAAAGAGATGCTTTAGAGACTTTAGCCAAACTGGGAACCAAAGTGCGAAAGGCCTCTCGTCGAGATTTGGCTTTGGTGGTGAGCACTGGCAGTGACGGGGCAACCACCGTCTCTGCTACCTCGCTCATCGCCACAATGGCTGGCATTCCTATCTTTGCCACTGGTGGCATAGGAGGCGTCCATCGAGGCGGCGAAGTGAGTACGTAACGCTTGCTTCTATTCTTCATTCTTGTTTCTTCAGCCTTTTCCCTTCATTTCTGTCGTTCTATCTTGCTCTTACCTTTGCGAATTCTTTCTTTTCTTGGTTAAAAATATATAGCAATGGATGTAAGTGCAGATCTAACAGAGTTGGGACGGACGCCAATAGCCGTCATCTGCGCTGGTGCCAAGTCGTTGTTGGACATTGGTCGTACCCTCGAGTATCTGGTACGCTTCTCTCTCTCTCTCTCTCTCTCTCTCTCTCTCTCTCTCTCTGGCATCCAAACATCGCAAATATATCAACGTTCTGAATGATGTTGCAGGAAACTCAAGGAGTGACGGTGGTTGGGTACGGACAAGAAGATTTTCCAGCGTTCTTCACTCCTCGCAGTGGCCACCAAGCCTCGTGGTGCGTTAAGTTTGTTTTCTTTATCGAGCTATTTTGTTTTACTGATAATGACCCTTTTGATGGTAACAGCCGTCTTGATACTCCAGTGGAATGCGCTCGCTTGATAAGTATGTACCTGCCGCTGTTTTAAACAAACGCTTCTTATATCTCTCCGTTCTTCCTTTATTAATCGTTTAATGATAGACTCCAATCTGAGGCTTGGCATTGGCAGCGGACTTGTTATTGGTGTGCCAATTAAAGAAGAAGATGCTGCTGAGGCATCGTTTGTTGAAGACGCCATCCAAAAAGCGATTCGGGAAGCCGAGTACTTTAATTCTCTCTCTCTCTCTCTCTCTCTCACTGATAATTTTATTATGAAGTGAAAAACACATTTTAGGAAGAGATGTTACGCCATTTCTTTTAAAGCGTGTGAACGAGCTTACTGGTGGCGAGTCCCTGAAATCAAGTACGCCTCTCTCTCTTCTCTCTCTTCTCTCTCTCTCTCTCTTCGCTTCTGTCTCTACAATTTCACGTCTCTCTCTCTCTCTCTCTCCTATCTCTTGCTTTCCAAGCATACCCAACTCACAATTAAACAATCAGATATTTGCCTGATAAAACAAAATGCCAAGATAGCAGCCCACATTGCTAGCGAGTTGAGCAAACTTCGTGCTGCTCAACAAACGAAGAGCACATAACGACCAAAGAGGAAAAAAATCTTTGATAAAGCTATTTACAGCCATCTTATTCACCTTTTATCCTCTCTCTCCCCCCCTCCCCCCCCCCTCTCTCTCCTCTCTCTCTCTCTATCTTTCTCTCTATCTCGTCTTATAGCTGGTCATGTACAAAGGTTTCTTGTGGAGTTACGGCAGTTAAGCGGATACTCTGCGCTCTATGTTTGTTTCAACAAAAACAACAAGCAGTTAGATGAAAGCAATCCTTTCCTCTTGCAAGCGAATTTACTAACCTTGTTTGTCGTCTAAGCTCTCTGTTCTCGCGCCACTTTCCACAGAACAAATAGCGAAGATCTCGCCAGCCGTACAAACGCCAACAAGGCACATTTTTGCTTTTCTCTTTCTTTTCTTTCTCTTCCTGCTTCTTCTGTTTTTTCTTCATAAACAAATAGAGACTTACGCCACAAAAGATAGCGCTACCAACACAGAAGAGCAAGGCAAAAGGAAGCACGATACACACCGCCAGATTCGCTTCACAAAAACTATCTTCTTCTTGATCTGCTTGCCCTTCTTCTTCCTGGCTCAACAATCGGTACTCTGCACGAGCTTCTTCGCTTTCAAAGACAATCGAGGAAGTGGAATTGATGAGAGGAGGAAATGCTTTTGCTCTGAAGATGGTGGTTCGGGTGATCGTCATTACTTCTCCATTATACAGCCGGGAAGAAGAAGTCACAGGTGAGTTGTCAAGTGTGATACGAATACTCGGACTGTGTTCTTCGCTTGCTTCTTCGTTGTTTTCTCCCGCGTTGGTTAGGTGTGGAAGAAAGATATATACGGGAATAGAAGGTGACACAGAGGAGAAAGAAGAAGAAGGACGAGGATAAAATTGTGGCGTCGGCAACCGAGGGTAGAGCGAATATTCTCCAATTACTGGCGGACTGGGCAAATGACCATCTTGCCGTAGTGTGACAGTGATCTACAGAGAGAAGAACGAGATTGAGACCAGAAAGAAGCAAGGCGGAAAGAAGAAAGAAGACCGAAGAAAGTGGAACGAAATCAAGGAAAGGAGTGTGTACGGTAGCGTTAGTATGCAAGTTGATGGGCGGAGACAAACTTGGATGCAACCGCAATACTTTTGGCCTCTCCTCTGACTCGAAGGCTATTGTCGCTTCAAAGTACCCCTTCTCCAGTTCCGATAACAACGGATCGTTCTTGCTCAAAAGCACTCTAAAGTTGATCGCAGTGTTCACCGGGTGGACTCCCGGAGGCGGATAGAGAGCAACGGAACCGATTGACGCTTTGCCCAACACACAGCGAGACTCTTCTTCATGCAACACATAACCATCATGACATCTACAATCCTTTTTGTGTTCAAAGTTGGCCACTGAGAAGAGAGATAAGAGACAAAACGAACCTGAAGACGTGTTCTAGGAAATGACGACAATGTGGAATGAGAAGGACAAGCGATGCAAGACAACGACTTCGAAAAAGGCCAAGTTAGCCTGCGATCCTTCAACACGAGGGTTGGCTGCGGTGGTGCTCCTTCATACTCGCTCTGCCAAAGAGTCGTTTGTGGTGCTATCTCTTCTCCCAATTCGCTTCATTTTACGAGAGAAAGTTTTAAAAAGGCCAAGAAAGAAAAGAACGAAAGAACAGGAGGCGAAAAGCAAAGGAACACATACGTATCATCCGAGGAAAGAAAAACGTGGACACTATCTTCTGTTGCCACTGTTGTTGGAGTGTTCAACAGCTTGATAACAATCCTCTCGATGCGTTGCTCCATTAACGGAGCAAGAAGACGAAGCCTAACCATACTCCACTGACTTTCATTTGTTGAACCGCCAGAGGCAGAAGACCGCCACATCATTTCTTGGGACAGCGAGAAGAAAGAAGAGCTGGAGCATTCAATCCACGAAGGTGAAGCAGAAGAGGGTTGGTAGCATTCTGACACAGCAGAAATTTCGTGGCTGCCCTTTTCGTTGTTATCGCCAACATGAAGAAGTGTTATACTCTGGACGTTCCACTTTTGCTGCATTTGGCGAGTGAAGTTGAAGGTAACGTATCGAACAGTATCAAAGCCCCATCCCTTTCATCACAAAGAAAAATCAGTTTTTTTAAAACTTACCACCAAACAATAGAAGAACAAACCATGAAAGTACCGATTGGACATAAGCATTCGCCGGTATTCGTACGATGACTGCTGCGGGGACAGGTAGGCAAGCACATGCCGCCTTCCTGCCACCACTCCTCTCCTTCTTTGTCGCACTGGCAATGAAGCTGATGTTCTTCGTTAGCTTGTTCATTGCTGTAAGATGAAGATACTGAGTGCGTCCCTGCCGGACATCGTGATACGCAGCGATTGTCTGCTGATAGTTCGTGAGAAAGGCCACTGCAAAACACCTTGTGATACCGTATTGGAGAGAACCATCCGAGCCAAGGAAGAGTCAACCGCCTTGAAGAATGAACATAGAGCTCATCCACGCTACCCACGAGCCAACGAAAAGACGCTGGTGAACCTTGCTCCGGTAGCGCTTCGGCGTAACGCTTGCCACCAACGGCAAGCATTGTTGCTGGTTGGTCGGTTTGTAGACCGCTGCCATCGAACCAATCGTTGCCAATGCTCTTTCCATCAAGGTAAAAGCTTATCACTCTGCCTCGTTCTTCGGCTGTTATCGCTGCGAAGGGAGAATCAGAATTAACAGCTTCTCTCATGAAAAGTAGAAAAATGTTACCAAAGTGATGCCACTGTTGGGAAACGCGAAAGGGTTTGCTTCTGGCAACCCATTTATCACTTTTAAGGCTCTCAAATACCATCCTAAACCATTCATTAACAAACAGAAGATTAAGCACGAAGCAAGGACACGAACCTAAGCGTAGACTTATTGAAGTGGATATACCACCTCCAAAGGTCTGTTGCTTCCAACATACCAACACCAATCCCATTCCCATTCAAAGTTGCGTTCAAACTACCAAAAGAAGACCATTGAATCCACATTTGAAGGCTAAACTGAGGACCCAGAGAAAGATGAGAGTAGAGCGACTGAGGCGGAGGAATGACAAGTGCTTGGTATTGGATAGACGCGTTGCAACTAGTTTCGTCTCTAGAGGCCCCGCCTGACATCCATTCCAAAAACATATCTCTGCAAGAAGAAGAGGTGGATCAGAGTTACGGTTAGTACCGCTCTCTTCGTTCAGTGCTTTAGTTTGTTATTTCATATCCTGTTATGCTAATGTACGTACGGAAGAATGTTCAATCGGCATTTGCTGAGAACAATGCCGTCTGGAGAGTAATATCCAAGAGGCGCTTTGCGGCAAACGTTGCCATGTGCGTATTTATCCTCCGCCAGACACGCAAACTTACAGTTGGCATTCATGCTGCCGTACTCTGTATATACAGCTTCCTCTGGTGGTGCGTTAGCACTGCAACATTTTTGTGTTTACCAACTTGTTAGATTTGTTTCTTTTTACAACGAGAGAAGGGAAAAAAAGCAAAAGAAAGAAACAGAGAGAACCAATGATGAAAACATACCACAAACGACGGAGGCCATCACCTGTACAAAAACTGCCAGGTGGACAAATGGTACAATCGCTGCCAAAGAATCCTGGCTGACATATCCCACGTGAGCTGATCTCTTCATTGTTTTCTTCTTCTTTCTCTTCTTCGTCGTTATCTTTTTGTTGAACAACGTTATTCCTATTGAAGGGACGATGATATACGACTTCGGATTCCAGTTGTTCTCCAAGCAAACGAAGAACTTGATTGCTTGGTAGAAAGCCACTGCGATACAGAGATGAAGAAGGTACATCAAGAGCTTGCGCTTGTGGATTTCTTGGAATGTACATGTGGAAGCGGTCGATGACGTCGATAGAAGAGGCTCGCCAGGCACCAACTCCATCGTTAGAAGTGTAAGCCACCATATGTTCTTTCTCAAAGCTCCAAACAAGGAGGCCTTCTGCTTCCTGATTTGCAACCTCTTCATTTACCAAAGGCAGGAGTTTCAATCGGCATTCCCATATCCCCATTGTAAGAACGGAGCTCGTCATTGCATTTGCGTCTCCTTGCAGCGTTGAATTGCTCGGCTTCAACTTCGACAGGCGATTCAGTTCTTCGAACTTGATGGAGAGACATTCATCGAACGAGCTCTCAGCTTGTCGTGCACGAAGCGGTGCGTTTAACTTTGCCAACAGATCCCTCAACATTCGTTCTTGCTTTCCTTGAGATGAGAGGAACTGCTCGTGACTCCACAGTGTAATATGGTTGGCTGCCTTCGTTAATCTTTCTTCTTGTGTTTTGACACGCTCAGGTAGAGTGGATGACGCAGAGGAATGACGAAGGACGATTTCTTGTGACAATAGCGCAAATGCTTCAAACCACTCATTCATTGCGAAGGTAAAAGAAGTCATGATGATGAGCCAACGATGAGCTGTATAGACTGTTAACAACACTTCCAACTCTCTTTGGCGTTGATAAAAAGAAGTAGGGGAAGAAGAAAGACGTGTGGCTGTGGCGTTGCTATAGCGATACATGTTATCGAGAAGAGCATCTTCGAGGGCGCGAAGGCCGTTCTTCTGCGATGTTGTCATTGGCGTCAACATTTCTCCTCTTTCAGCAAGAATAGCTTCCAACTGTTGACTCCGTGATTGGATCTCGAAGAAACACGCTTCTGATTGCTCAAAGCTCGAAGGTAGGCCATTTGATTGTTGTTGCAGCAGTTTGATGTTGCTCAAAGAAGCGTTAAACGACTGCAGAGTGAAGTGACGCCGAGAGATGAGATTCCAAATGGAAAACAGAGACGTGGTACTCATTTTCCAGGTATGTTCCCAATACCTTTGCCATTCTTTGTGTTGCGTGATGGCTCCTTCTGGCATTTTCTAAGGGAAGAACAAGTCAGCAACAACAACAAAGGGTGTTTCGAGTGTTACGTTACTTCTTGCAACGTGGCTTGCATTCCAATGGCTAGCATGTTTTGCAATACAACATGTAGCTCCTTCTGGTAGTGAAGCACCATCGTTACTGCCTTGTTGAGGGCGTGAATTGTTTGCAGATGATCAAACTCCTTCGAAAGCTACTCAAGTTGTCAGTGAAATAGAACGATAATGAGCCGCAACACCAGAATGAGCAGAAGGATATGAATTGGAAGAAGAGGTACGAAAAGAACAAGAAAAACAGCGAGTAGAAACCGTATTCAGCTGTAATCGATAATCATAGTCGCAATGTTGCAAAGAGGACAGAGACGAGGTTGAACCGAGACACTGAAACACATCTTTTCCTTCTTCCCACTGACCTTTTCTTATCAGCACCGCTAACCCGTGCAAAAGAGGAGAAGCATAAAGAAAGAAAGAGACGAGTTTCAGCGAGTTATTCTGTCTTGTTATCCAATGGCGGTTACCTTCTTCTTACCGTAACACTTGTGTCTGGCATTCCACCTGCCAATAGCCTTATCCAGTTCCTCGTTGGAACGGAGCCAACCAAGAAGCTCTCCAATGAACTTGTAGGTTGGGTGGTTGAACGTTTCTGGCATTGTTTGGCACATCCGAGTTGCGACTTGCTCGTCGATTGGGTTGAGCTCTCCGGTGGACCATCCATGCCGGATCTCCTCGACTGGGCTTACGAAAGTGAAGAACACATCCGCTAAAGAGAAAAAACAAAAAACAAAGTGAGTATGCCGCTTCCATTATCTTGTTCCTTTAAAAAACCTAACTTGATTCATGCAACATTAGCGAGCTGGAACGCAACAAGGGAGAAGCATCCACCCCGAGGAAAAGAAGGTAGATGGCAATCAGCCGCATATCAAACCAACATAACGGTACAGCGCCCATTCTTCCCCACCGTCTACCTTGTAACCATCACCACCACCACCACCAGCAGCTAACAAATAGTCTCATCGTTTGGCACCGAGCACAGTGCTCCTCCCCCTCTCTCTGGCTGTTTCTATTTATGCAGAAGTGATTGAATCGGCGGGCGAGCGGATTTTATGTAGACATCGTGTCGGCAGAAAACAGATATCCAAAGTGACGTCATGCATCTCTGATAAAGTAAGCCATCATCGGGATCTGATTCATTATCATGGGCGGTAATGCTACCGGTAATGCTAGGCGACTCGCCAACAAAAAAAGAAGAAGAATAGGAAGAAACAAACAAAAAAAAAAAAAAAAAAAAAAGACGGAGGCAGGTGTTTTGGGTCTCTGTGTAGTATAGAAGGAGGAGCTTCTGAGTTGAGCTCGGTGTTCTTCTCGCCATCTTTTTTTTTTTTCGATTTTATTTTATTTTATTTTGTTTGAAGCCTTTTATTGTTATTTATTCTCCTTTTCTCTTCTTGTTTTCTTCTGCAAACAACAAAGAGAGAATGAAGAGAAAGCTCAAGTTGGGAAGCGAAAAGAAATCCAAAAAAGACAAAGAAAAACTTCGAGTCGGCTCAGGAAGGACTTCATTTCTTTCTGCTAGCAGCAGCTCCGTTGATAACAATGGACCAAATTCTTCTTCTTTTGCGGCTTCTTATACCTCCTCTCCTTCCTCCTCCTCCTCTTCCTCAACCACCTCAAGCGGCGTTCTTGTTGTGAACAACAGTAACGCGAGCCCACAGCAACAACAGCTGTTTAATTCCAATGGTGCATTTCGCCGTTCAAGCGGCAACTTTGAGGAGAAAAGCAAGGACAAGTCCTCTTCCTCTTCCACTTCGTTGGCTCCGTTGTTGGAACGGCTGAAACATAACGACCCTACCTTGTTGGAGATTGACAGTCTTGCTTTGATGCGCGATAGCCAGCTGCAGGGACAAGACCTCGTCAAGCTTGTTTCCAAGTGTCTCATTTTGAATACTCACCTTAAAGTTCTCTCTCTTCTCGCTTTTCAACCTCTTCCTCTTCCTTCTTTCTCTTCTCACTCACTCACTCGTTCACTTTCTCGCTCTCTCTCTCTCTCTCTCTCACTCTCACTCTCACTCTCTTGTTCTCGTTCTCCCTTCTCTGCTCTCTGCTAATGAACACAAAACCACAAACAGAAACTAGACTTATCAGGCTACTCCATGAAAGACAGTCAGATCAACAGCTTGGCCGAAGCCATCAAAGTAAACTCCACGTTGGAGCACCTCTGCCTGGGATGGACGGGACTGGGCGACGACGGAGCCGCTGTGATAGCAGCCGCTCTGGCCCAGAACGAAGGCCTCAAGTCAGTGGACCTGCGCAACAACAACCTCTCGCACAAGGCCATACGCCACCTCACCAACGCTCTCCGCGGCAACATCACGCTATTGGACCTGAAGCTGTCCGAGGTCGCTCCACTGGCGGTGGATGGGGATGACATCATTATCAACAAGGATTCCTCCGGCATTAAACGGCAGGAAGGCCAGGACTTGGCTGAGCTGCAGGCTGTGGTGGATTCCAACAGAGTTTTGGCAAAGGTTTGCTCCTCTCTTTCTTGTGCCTTGGTTTTTGTTCTTTTATTGTTTTGTTGTTTTGGAGTTTTGTTGTGGAGAAATGAGATAGCAAACAACGAAGGAGACACGAGAAGAGAACAAGAAGCAAAGAGGGAGAGAGAGAGAGAGAGAGGAGAGAAGAGAATGAGCAGAAAAAGAAGAGATGCGAAAGGTTAAACAAAACTCAGCGCTAACATGTGTATCGTGTTTCAACAAACAAAATAGTGCTTTACAGGAGAGAGCGTAAAGGCGGTGCTACGAGGAAGGGGGTTGAGCAGCGTGCCCAGTCTCATCCTCGTGGTAACCACTTTGGTCACCCTAGATCTCTCTCACAACCGGCTGACCACCGTACCTAGAGCCATTCGGCAGTTGTCATGGTTGGAACACCTCAAGCTTAACCACAACCGCATTGCCAAGGTCTCGCTCTTCTCTTTCGCCGTTTCTCTTTCTCGTTCTCATTCTATCCACTTCCACTTTCTTCGTTTCTCTTTCGCTTTCTCCTTCTATTTATTTCCTATCTATAGTTGCCACTAGAGATAGGTCTTCTCCCAGCGATAAAAAAGATCGAGCTGCAACACAACGAACTGGTGCATCTCCCTGCCACGATAGCCCTCTTAGAAACGCTGGAGTTCCTCTCCGTCCACCACAACCGACTTCGCAGCATCTCTCTCAGCCTCGTTTCTTTGCCTCGTCTCAAACATGTTAACTTTAGTCACAATCCTCATCTGCCCGTTCTACGTCAGTACTTACACGAACATCCCATCTTAGCTGCAAAGTCTTCTCAAGTGGTGTCTTCTTCAACCTCTCCTTCTTCTTCCTCATCTGCTGTTGGTGCTGCTGCAGCTGACTCGGATGAAGAGGCAGAGAGGGAAAGGGAGGAGGGAGGAGAGGTCGTTCCCGGAGCAAATGGCATGCAGATCCTTCAAGAGTCCAACCAGCTCAGCACTCGAGTCTACAAGATACGGTTGATGTGTGTTGGACAGGCCAACGTCGGAAAGACTTCTTTGATAGACTACTTGGTGCGAAAGTCACGTTCAGATGGCTCCACGCCACCAGCTCCATCCTCTCTGGCAGCCCTCTACGAGTATGATGATTCGTCTTCGGCATCCTCTTCTTCGAATAACAACAACAACAACAACAACAACAACTTCCAAACATCAAACCCAAAAAGTTTGAAGAACTTTGGAAAGAAGTATTCTGACCGAAACGCCAACCTGCGTGACTGGAGCTTGAAGCATAAAGATAAGACAAATCAAAAAGAAGCTGCCTCTCCCTCCTCCTCTCCCTCCTCCTCTTCCTCTATTCCTGTTTCTTCATCATCTTCATCCCAACAACAAACATCAACGCCTTCTCCTCTCTATCCATACTTGAACACAAACTTGGCCACAGATGGTATCTCTATAAGGGAGTGGCACTCCAGCATCACTCTTTCGCCCAACGATAAACTCTCTTCCTCCAGAAAGAAAGCCAGTCCTAGTCTCTATAACAACAACGGCAACAGCGAAGAAGTAACGGTGACCTTTTCGAGCTGGGACTTTGCAGGACAGGAGATATACTACTACACTCATCTCTTCTTCCTCTCCTCGCGCGGTATTTACCTGCTGTGCTTCAACCTGCTGAAGCCCGAGGAGGAGGTCTCTCGCATCGAGTACTGGCTGCAGTCCATTTACACCCGAGGCAGAGGCGCTCCTGTAATCCTCGTCGGCACTCACTTGGACAACAAGAAGTGCAGCAAGCGCTATTTGGACAACCTCTACGCCACTCTCCTGCAAAAGTTTAGCGGCACCTTCAAGAACATCCGCTTCTTCTTCGCGCTCAGCTGTAGCACAGGCAAGGGCATAGAGGACCTTCGCAAAAAGGTCACCGAGCTGGCCCTCTCGATCATCGAGCAAGAGAGAGAGGTACCCCAGCCCTATATCACCCTGGAGGAGAAGCTGCGCGCCATCAGTGCCGTGAAGCCTCAGCCGGTCCTCTCCTGGCAGGAGTTCGAGGCGGTAGGGGCCACCTGCGGCATCCCTCAACCCCTGGTCACCAAGGCGGCAGAGTACTTGCACTCCCTCGGTTCTATCGTCTACTTCAACGAGCCGGCCTCGGGGTTGAACGACCTAGTGGTGTTAGACTGTCAGTGGCTGACCAACGTCTTTGCGGATGTCATCTCCCTGAAGCATAACTTTGTGAAAGATGGCATCTTGCTCAAGAAGGACTTGCCGCAGATATGGAAGGCTCCTCTCTATCCTCAGGAGGTGCATTCCTCCTTGGTGGCTCTGTTGGAGAAGTTTGAGGTGGCGTATGACATTCCGCTGACGGGAGAGGAAAAGGACATCTCTGCAGCGGCTGCCTTGCAAGCTGTTGAAAAGAGTCGGGCAGGCTCCAATGGAGGGAGTGGAGGAGGCGAAGTGAGTTCCTTGCTTCAGGGCAAGATACTTATTCCCTGCCTCTTACCGGAGGACTATCCGGCTGACCTGCACAAACCGGGCATGTGGCCTAAGTTCCTCAACGAGGACAAAGACTTGTCCTTGGTAACTGCCGCTAACAACTCCTCTTCTAACAACACAACTGCTTCCACAACGCCCATCATCCAACTGGCGAGATACTATGCTTTTGAGTTCATGCCCTTTGGCTTCTTCAACCGCATCATGGTGCGCCTGCTCCGCTCAGACTGGGTGCTGAAACGCTGCTGGAAGAACGGCATGTTCTTTGTCAAGAAACAGGACCGACTCCTCCTCGAGATGGACCCCGAAGTACCCTACCGCCTCCGTCTCTTCATGCGAGGCCCCGCTCCAGCCAAGCAGATGCTGGTCCTAATCGCGAGCATCGAGACGCTCGTCTCGGACTGGCTGAGGGTGAACGTCAAGGTGCTGATTCCTTGCATCCACTGCATCCGAGAGCACAACACCAAGCCACACCTCTTCACCCTGGCGGAGCTGGAAGAGGCGGTGGCCAACGGACAGACGGTCGTCAATTGCAGAGCGGTCGACACGGTTAGCATCTACAGCCTGGCCCCGGACGTGGCCATGAGCGAGCTGGACCGACCTACCATTCCCTACTCCTCTTTCAAGTTCTTGGAACGCATCGCTGGCAATGACTTTACGGAAGTGTGGAAGGCTGCTTTGGCTGGTCCTTCCACTGGCAAACAACAACAACAATCTCAACAGCAGTTAAACCAAAAGGCAAAGGCCATAACGTCGTCCAAGCCAAAGGCATCAACGAATCAAGCGGAAGAGATAGTTGCCGTGAAAAAGTTTTTCAGAAAACGGCCTCCTTCAAAGAATGCTGCGCTGCCAGACGCAACCACAGTGGAGGACGATGACATGGCGGCCAACAGCAACGCACTAGCCGCCTTTCGCGACTTTCGCTCCGAAGTGTGGTTGATGAGCGGATTGGAGCATCCCAACATCGTTCGCCTCAAGGGCTTTTGCACGACTCCCACGCTGTGCATGGCCATGGAGTACATGGAATGTGGCACCCTGCATGACTATCT
>JAVKOQ010000751.1:0-13127 GCA_031835245.1 Balamuthia mandrillaris
CCCTTTTTTTTTTTGTAAAGCTGTTGTTGCCCCACTCGTATATATATATATATATATATATATTTATCCTTTCCTGTCTGCGTTATGTTGTGGTATTTTTTTTTTGCTCTCTTCTTTTTCTTCCTCTTTGTCCCCGTATCTTTTTATTCTCTCTCTTTCAGGGCTCCCGTTGTACGGTTCTTTTGCTAGGCCATATTCTTGTTGTATGGTCATTATTTTGTCTCATCACACATCGTGAAGCAGGAACGATGGCATGCATAGTGCACAGGGTATGGCAGCGGCGCCACAAGCAGGAGCGAGAAGAGAGCTCCGGATAAGAGGAACACTTTTTTTTTTGTTTTTGACCTTAGATAAGGGGGTTTGGGGTGATCAGATTTGGTTGCAAAGTGGCAATTATGCGCGTAACAAGAGTTGGGGAAGCCACTTCTCGCCCATGAAGAGGGCGGCAACAACCGCTCATCATGTCTGTTAAAACCTAGAAGGTCCATTAACTGAATATCCAGGGTTGGCCGAAACATCTATTTAAAGGGCTTGCTTGTTGTCTTGGCATTATGGGTTGCTCCACGCCAAAGCAAAAAAAATGTTTTTTACTTCCATTCCTTCGCCTCCCCTGTCTTATGAGGTAATGTGAGCGCGTTGGCAGCCGCTCTCGGCGGCGATGAGGCGCAAGGCCTCTTGCACTTGTTCGCGCAAGACCTGCTTGCAAGGCTCGGGGCCTTCCTGCACGCGGGGCATGGCGATTGGGGTTGAAACGTGGAATAACCGCTTGAACGGGCAGCTGGAGGTTGGTAGGGCGTCGTTGGAGGTGATGGCGGGGAGGTGCTCCTGTTTGCTTTCGTTCTCGATGAGGTACACCGAGGCAAAGTAGCTGCTTGTTGTGTGAAGGCTCGACTCCGTCCAAACGAGCTTATCGGTGGGCCCAATCCACTCCATCATCAACCGCCTCCAAGCAAGGTGTGCTTCAACCCAAACGATAGGACCCATTTCTTCTCCTCCTGCTTCCACTTCCTCTCTTCCTTTCGACTCGTCTTCGTCCAGAAGAAAAGGTTCCGCTGCAGTACCCTTTCCTTTTGCGAGAGAAAAGGTCGAAGAGGATGCGCCGTCTTCTGCTTTGTCTACAAGGTGCACCCTCCACACAACTAAGGTCTCCAGGCCCACTGGCCTCTCGCCTCGACGCTCTAACTGGACTCCTGCCACCTTCCACGCTCTCTTTTTCTTCTTGCTCTTTTCTTTTTCATGTGGTTTTGCTTCTGCCGCTTGAAGATAGGAAGGTTGGAAGAGTTTAAAGTGAGTGCCCAGCAGCCATTTGGCCTGAGCGTACTGTCGACGTTGCAGGAGAAGGCCCAAAAAGCCATTGAAACGCATCTTCTTCTCCAGTTCCTGTTGAGAGATGCAAAAGATTAACAAAGAAGCCAAAGAAAAAGAAAAGAAGAAGTAGAGAGACCTGTTCTGGGGAAAGAATGAAAGAAACGATCTCTTCTAGTCGTGCAGAAGGAGCCCAAACAGAAGGTGCAGCAGCAAGGGTACGAAACAGAGAGCAAGTGCGGCTCAAACTAAGGAGAGCACGCACGTCCAAGTAGCTCGTGATCAGCGACCACAGCTCCGGAGGCAACAGCGTGCTGTCCCTATTCTCATTCCTCTCCTTCACAGCGTCCTCGACTCTCCTCCGCTTCTTCTCCTCTGTCTTCCTCCTCGCATCACGCTTTGCTTGCACCTTCTCCTCCTCCTCCGTCATGCAGCGCTTGCTCTTCTTCATCTTCTTTGTATGGTTTTTTGGTTGTGCGGGAGAGAAAAAGCTGCAACCTTTTTTTTTGTCTCGTCTCTCATGTCTATGGAGCAAGAAGATGAGAGCGTTGGCTAATACCAAAACACCACCGCTCATTTCTGCTTTGTATGTTTTTGTTTTTTGTGTTGTTTAAGAAGTGTAACCCTGCCAGCAGCGGTGATCCCAGCGTGAAAGAGGTTCACGAAAAACCCCAACCGAGGACCTTTTACAGAAAAGTGGAAGCAAGGCTTTCTTGGTCGAAACGAAAAAAGAACGGGCCAGAGAGGAAAGAAGAAACACGCAAAAAGCGAGAAGAAAAAGCAAAAAAAAAGAGTTCAGCTTGTCGCTTTCCCCCTCTCTCTTCTTCTCCCTTTCGTTCTCTCGCGTTTATCCCTTCCTCCCACCCACTACCCCTTTCTCAAGTCTCTCCCTTTTCGCTCTGGGTCCTCTGTTTGACCTTCCACAAATCGAAAACAGTTTGTGTGACAGGCTGGTTGTCAGACCCGAGTGAGAAAAGGAGAAAGAGCCGCAGGCAGGCAGCGGCGGTTTGTTTTATACCTTCCACCCAGAGAGTTTGGCATTGTGGGAACAGTGCGTGTTGGAAGGGGGAAGAAACATTCATCGGCTGCACCAAAGCAGGATGGAGGGAGGGAGGGAGGGAGGGAGGGAGAGAGAGAGAGGAGAAACTAAAATGAAGCCAAGGCAGCAAAGAAAGTGTTGAAAGAGCCACACAGTTCGTCAGCGCGTTCAGAAGAACACGAGCGGGGCAACAGCTTTACAAAAAAAAAGGAGGATACAGCACGATGGATTCCCGGGTGGTCACCCACCCCAGTACTAACATCGCCTGGCGGAGCTTAACTTCGCTGATCGGACGGGAAGCGGTGCTTTCTCCGCAGTATGGCCGTATCCAGAAAACTACTACTTCGCTTGATTGCAGTATGCTCCTCTCCCATTGGACTAAGCTTGGCATTCTTCTCACAGAACCAGCATAAACAGTTCTCTGCCCTTTCCTCACCCATAACCGTAGCAGGAAAGGGGTGCAGAAACATAACCAGGCAGCAAAGCAATACCAGAAACCATCTTCTCAGACCCAACATTGGCTCTGATCAAGTGTAGTATCTGTTCTATCTAGCTTAAACCCTGGATGACAGTCACCAAACTGTCTCTTATGATCAAACCTATTTTTCTTCTTCAGGGATGGTGTGGGGTTCATTTGGTTCGCTGGCTTACCAGCTGAACTGGCTTCACACTGAGGATTGGCTCTGCATAGCACTCTTGCAGAGTTTGTTGCAACGGTCCTCCTCTTTACATTCATTCCATTACACACAAAGACAACTCTGATACTGAGAGGTAATGCAAGATGATAGTGAGCGAGAGAGAGAGAGAAAGAGAGAGAGAGAGAGAGAGAATCTAGAGACTATGCACGCCAAAAAGAAGAATTTCTTTCCAAGGCTTGCATTTACCAGAAAATTGCTGGCTTTGTTGTTGAACAGGCATTGCATCCTCTATTCTCTCTCTCTCTCCACGGAGAAAGCACCGCTTCCCGTCCGATCAGCGAAGTTAAGCTCCGCCAGGCGATGTTAGTACTGGGGTGGGTGACCACCCGGGAATCCATCGTGCTGTATCCTCTTTTTTTTTTTTGTAAAGCTGTTGCCCCAGTTTAAAGTCTTTTTCCTTTCTTTGCCCTACCTATCTATCCATGCTATTTTCTTCCACTGATAAGAGGGTTTCAATTCTCCTGTCCTTCGAGTCGAGATGGTGTTTCAAGCATCGGGTTTTCCAAAGGTACTCCTATTTGGTTCACCCGTATCCGTCTACAAGCCCTCTCTTGTGGTGTCCATCAAACTTTTTGCCGTATCAGATTCTGCTGCATGATTAAGCGGTGGGCCACAGGCTGAGCAGGTCATAGCTGTCGTATTTTGGAGGAGCTACGGCAATACCGGCCGCTGGAGTACAGCTGTTGAGCATGTAGGCAACGGACGGCTGGTGCTTTGCTGTAGTTCTCTTGTACCTGAGAAAGCAGCGTCAGCCAGGACGAGTAAGGGGATCCTGCCCCCATACTTGCCTTTTCCATTCGCTTGCAGTTAGCAGTGTTTGTGGTCCCATAGGGCGAGCAGCGACGACGTCCACGGGCATTCGACCTCTGTTTGTCTCTTTAGCAGTATGGTGGCCCTACGCGAAAGAGGGTGACCCTTCAATTTGCCGACTTTCATTGAACGACCTTTCATCAAAGAAAGTTTATAAGGTGAGGCAATATAACCAAAGGAAGAAGAGAACCGAGGCAAAGGGGCGCACGAATGTCGCAGAAGGACAAGGACAAGGACAAGGAGAGCAAGAAGAAGGTAAAGAAGGAGAAGAAAGCGGAGCAGCGAAAAGAAAAGAGCGCAAAGGAGAAGGATGGCGGTTCCTTTCGGTTCAGCTCGGTGCTGGAGAAGTTGGCCACGGCCAAACGCAAGAAGCGCAGCAAGCGTACGAGCATTGAGGAACTTAGCTCGGCTGTTTCAACAGAGGAGAACCACGCAAGAAACAGTTTGACCAAGAGCGAGAGAACACGCTCTCTCCTCCATGACGTCGACTTGAAAGACAAACAACCTTCAGTCAAAGAATCTGCAACAGCGAAAACCACCCAAAAGCCTTCTTCTTCCACTTCAGCTGTTATCGAAAACAACGAACTCATACGAGAACCAACAAAAGGGATAGACAAATACAGGCTCAAGGCGCCAGAAACAGCGAACAAAGCAGGGTCACTTCCCACTCGTAGAGCTTCCAAAACGGATGCTGCCATCCGACCCCGGCTGGAACGACCTCGCTCCTCCTCTCCTCTTCAAGAGAGAAGCAAAGAAAAGCAGCAGCAACAACAAGAGCAAAGGCAGAAAGAACGAGATCAAGAAGAGCAACTACAACCACTGAGTGCAAGACCGCACTTGGAGCGAAACAAAGAGAGATTGTTGGCTTCTTCCAACTTGGAGACGACGTCAGTTGATAGCGAGGCCAGTAGGAACGGCGAGGAAGTCGACGACAAAGGAGGCGATAAGACTTTGGGAAAAGGAGCGAAAGCCAACAGACTGATAGACCAGTTCAGAAAGAAACAATTAGGTAACATCTCTCTTTGGTGTTCGTAACATTGTTGCTAAAACCACAAACCTTCCTTCCCATCGATACCAGGAATGCCAGTCACAGAAGAAGAAGTGAAACGATACAAAGAGCAAATGCTGAAAAAATACGAGGAAGAGCAAAAAGAAAACGCAGCGGTCCTCAAAAAGAAGAAAGAGTTTGTGGAGTGGGAGAAGAATCAACAAAAAGCAAAGTTGCGTCGAAAGTCGATGCCTGCTGTTGCCTATCATCCCGCCGCTGTGACCAGACGAACGAGGTTGAGCACCAACAACCTCAGTAACAGAAACTTAAGCAGCGTTCTGATCCAGAAAGTGAAGGACGAGTATCAAGAGAATCCAACGCATACCGTGGCCACCATTTTGGGGTTTGTGTCGGTGATTGTGTTGGTGGTCGTGTTCTTTGTTGTGCAGCGAATCCTGTCTTGGTATCTTAATACTTCGTATGGGATTTAGTTGTTTGAAAGAGCAAAAAATTCTCATTCTCGTCTTTCTTCGACACAGAGAGAGAGAGAGAGAGAGAGAGAGAGAGAGGAGGAGAGGAAACCAGAACGCAAGAGAGAAAAGCAAGAAGAAGGCTTACAAGAAAGAAGAAAAAGTTGAATTGAAGCACTAATCACGAGACAAAGCGTGTATCCGTTTCAACAAAGGATCATGACGCGGAGCTACTTGTTTGATAAGAAGGATGCTTCCCTCCGGATGTCCTTCCCAAGCTTCAAATGAACGCGAGAAGGATCGGGTGACTGCTTCCATGTTGTTCCTTCGTTCTTTCTCTTTCTGCTCTTCCGCTTCGCCCTCCTCTGTTTTGTGATTGTAGATTCCAACAAAATAAGTGGCAGTGTAAGGAAAGTTGTTTGTTGTGACCGTTTCTTTCTCCTTTTCCTTCTCTTTTTCTGTTGATGATTCTTGTAGAAGGAGTTGTTCGAGTTTGTTGTAGATGTTATGAAAGGTGCCAACGAAAGGATGAAGAAGTGTGTTGCCTAGTTGCTCCACTTCCGTTATAAACGCCACCATTCGCGATTCCATCCATCCCACGCTATTGGTTATGTAGTTAGCAGGATAAGGAAGGCAGAGAGAATAACGAACAGAAGAAAAAGAGAGCAGAAAAAGAAGAAGAAGAAGAAGAAGAAAGCAAAGAATACCTGGAGTGTAAATCTTTCTCTGAAAGACAGCACAGATCAAGCTGAAAATAAGACTTGTACATGTGGAAGTAATCAGGAGCTTCGAACAATTGGCTCCAACTATTAGGAGACAAAGACTCGCTAAAGACAGATCCGCCCTCTGATGCTGGCTCACTTTCAGCATGCAACTTGGCGGTACATTTGTGTGCTCGTTGTAATTCGTTTCGAAGAATTCTAACATAAGATGTGTAAGAACAATCAAAAGGAAAATAGGAAGAAAGAAAAAGAGAGAGAAAGCGAGAGGAAAAACAAACTTGAAAGTAGATTGTGTAATGTTACGAGCAGAGTTTTTGACAGGCGCGGAAGGAGTAAGAATGGTCATGAGTTCATTTTCACTTTCACGTTCGTAGTTTGTAGTAACGAGAGAAACGTGACATTTGCTCCAATCCCATCCAGAAAACGTGGCAAAGAAAAAGTCGAGCAGCGTTTGGTCGGAGAGCAAGTTGCCAACAGGATAATGGACGCATGCCCATGCCACCATTATCGACCATGAAAAACCGCCCAAGAAACACATAGAGTTGGAAAGTAAACCTCTCGCTATTTTTGTAACAGCAAACAATTATAAGGCATAATAAGTTAACAAATGAAAGTAGAAAGTTAACAGTCAGAAGGCCAAAAGAAAGAAGGCTAACATACCTTTCGCCCAAAGCTTAACAGCGCGTAAAACTCTCCTAAATATGGGTAGTTGTTGTTCAGATAATGAGTTCAGAAGAACCATGGTGTCGCGAGGCCCGTGCAAACACCGGATGCTGGATTTGTCAAAGAAACGAAGTTGGCTTTCTTTTACTTGTTCAGGAGGACCAGGTGTGATGTTGCTCGGATAGCTGCAATATAAGATATCCAACTTTCAAAATATTTAAAAATTAGAAGTGAAAAAGAATAACAAAATGGCAAGATGAGAGAGAGAGAGAGAGATACCTTAATGTCATAAATAACAGCTCTCATGATTGGAACTAACGCATCAAATGCGAAAGAAAGCACTTTAGCTCCCTGCATCACTTTCAATCTGGCAGCCAGCTGCTCAAAGAAAGTCTCCACAGAAAGCAACGCAGAGGGTGGACCCACGCAAAGTACATCCACATCGCTGTTCGCCGAATGTACCCCCAAACGATAACTTCCAAGGGCGAACAAACTACCGTAACAAGTCTTCTCTCTGTCGTTTTCTGCTTCTTCTTGAGCAAATGGTGCTAACATCTTTTTGCAAACGAGTTCCAACTTTTCCAGAGCTTCTCTTCGACGATTACATTGTGCTTTTGTTTCATATAAACCTGGTTGAGCACGAAGGTACTTTGACAAAGGCGTTGGTTGTTCTTCTTCCTCTTCTGCCAATGTCCTATCAGCTTCGTCTTCCGTCTTCGTCTTTGTTGCTGCTTGCTCCATCCCTGGCAGGTCTGCCGTTCCGTTAAACTTTAGCACGCAACGAACTCCAAAATGATCCGATGGAAACAATGTTACTTTTGTCACTCTTTGCTTTTTGCCTTCTTCCTCTTCTTCCTCTCCTTCGTTCTCCTCCTCTTCTTTCGAATGTTGAATCTCGAATGGTTCAGTTCCAAGTAGAGTAACTTCTGTTGGTTGCCACCGACGAAAAGGAGAGCGGACGAGAATACGATCAAGGCGACGAGAAGCGCCTGTTTGAGAGTTGAGAGCGGCAAGGTTGTTGACCGATGGATCGAAGGTGAATCCGGCTTCAGACATATGAAGAGTGAGCCAGCTGTCCTCAAAGTCGCCTCTTATGAGTTGGTTCTCTTTGGCCTCATCTCCAAAGTTGAAGTCTCCCATCAATACACAATCTGTTCCATCATCCTGTTTATTTTTTAAAAATAAAAGTTTAGAAAAGAAAGAAAAGCATTTGAAAAGGAGAAAAAAAAACCGCATCTAAGCCCAAAGGACAGGTTCCCGAAAACACAATGCTGAGTTGTCGTTTTCGCTTGTAGAGAAGTGCATCGCGTTTGGACACAGTGGTGTGCTCAGAAACATGGTATTCGCTCGTCAAATGAACGACTGGCAGATAGACTAGCCGGTTGTTTAGCTTAATACATCCCAAAATAACTCCTTTGTTTTGGGAGAACTTTGCCATTTGCAAGCTTTTGTCAGGAGAGCGAAGAAAGGAGCGAGAGTGAAAATTTGAGCAATATGTTCAGAGGATTTCTACTGGAGATGAAAGAAGGAAGACGAGGAAGAAAGAAGATAGAAGGAAGAAAGAAGAGGAAGCAGAAGGAACAAAGAAAGAAAAGAAGAAAGAAGAAATACTACCTCTGAAAAGGGATTCGGCAAAGTAGAACTTGTCCATATGGAGTGATAGTGGACCCCCTCTCTGGTATCTCCGACACATAATATCCCGCTCTGACCCATTCCTCCGCCAACAGGGCCTTCAGGAAAGGTCTTGTCACTTCCTCCAGCCCAATAACGTCCGCCTCGCTCCGTCTCAGCAGCTCCAACAGGACAGGAATCCTTCGAGCGGTGTGTATCTTCTCTTTCAAGTAATGATCAAATAACACGTTGAAAGTGACCACCACCAGCTCTTCCATCCGCCTGGTTTCCTCGTTTCGCTCCTCGTCTTCGTTCGTTGCTGAAGTTTCTCTCCATTCATCCCATTCTTTGTCGAAACGAAAGATAGGAAGGTCCAAGAAACGAATGGAGGCTTCTTTTTCTTTTCGTTCTTGTTTGGCTCTGTCTCTGCTTTCTTTCTTGTGTTGGCGAAGCTCGGCTTTACGACCGCGAGAGGCTTTTTTGGTTTTGGGCTCCGTTTCTTTGAGCTTCTCTCCAACTTTTCTTCGTGGCTTCTCTTTCGGCTCAGCTCCTTGTTGAAGAGTCACAAACGCAACGAACAGTTAGCGAAGAGAGAGAGAGAGAAGAGAAAGAAAGAAGAAAGAAAAGAAAAGAAAAGAAAGAAAGAAAGAAACGACAAGAAAGAAAGAAAGAAAGAAAGGAAAGACAAATAAAAGAGAAGAGGGACATGTACCTTCACCAGATCCAAAGACAGCGTCCATGCGCGTCTCTCTGTCCCAGAGGAACCGTCCGCTGTGCTCCGCGCAAAAGTAATGAATGCGGTGCCAGGGTATGTCGCTCCGCTTGGGGTCAAACTTGTCAAACGCTATCTCGAGGACGCCGCGGAAGCGGTCCTCGTAGCCGATCACGATCTGGCTGGTGTCGTACTGGGCGTCCCATTTGAGCTTGTCGTAGACGTCCTTGGAGGTTCTGAGCTTCTTCTTGCCTTCCTCTCCCTCCCCCTCCCCTCCCGGCCGCCGCAAGGAGGGGGTACGGGCTTGTTGGGCCTGAGCGGCAGCAGCAGCTCCTCCTTTGCCTCTTCCTCTCTGCGCGTGAGTTGGTTGATCTGCCTTCTCCATATGGCGCCGTCGCAGTCGCAGTCGTCTTCAAGGGTGCTTCTTTCAGCCCAAAAGAAGAAGAAGAAGAAGGTTGGAGGGGTGTGCTGGCCGGCAAGGGACCTTTCCTTCTTCCTTCTTCTTTGTTCGGATTCATTTCAGCTAAAACTTTTCTGCCTTTTTTTCCAGATTATCGATACAAGAGAAATTATTCATGTATGCGCCAATAATTCTAGATTATTGATTAACTAGTGTTTTATAATTGATAATTACTAATAATTTAAGATTATTGCTATAGATTCATCAGAGAAACCTTAGCCGCACGAGAGTGCGCCATGAATGCGAGGGTTAGACGCCGATGGGTATGGGGTATGGTGGTGGAGTTTCAGCTGGTACAAGTGAAGGATGTAAAAGCGGCGGCGTTAAGGCCATTTGAACATGTTGGGAAGGCGTTCGTGTTGTTCAAGGGAGCGACATCCAACAGCTCAATAGGGCCTCGCCTATGCTCACGATCCGTGCTTCCTTGAACATGAAGCAGCCTACGTCAATGTGGCGTTTATTTTTGAAATTCTCCTTCACAATGTGGAAACAGTGGCTAAAGCGTCTTTAAATCGCACAGGCCATACCCGAACCATGCGTTGATTGCAAAACGGACATGCTCGTCGCCTAACGGCTGCAACACCTCGCGCACACTTTTCGCACATCGAATGCCTGCAGGGCAGCACCATCACCATTCTCTCCACCCCCACACCGTCCTCCATGCATATCCTGCACTCGTATCCCTCTGTCCCCTTGCCCTTCTCATCCTCCTCATGCTCATGCATAGTAGGATCGGCATTGCGACCAATGACTCCGCGTTGTTGCCACGCTTGAACCAGTCGTCGTTCAATCTCGCCACGGTTCGTTGCGCCGTCGGTGTCTATCTGTAATTCCCTACACATTTTATATACCTGTTACACCGTTATAACAGTAAGCAGGGGCTCAACATTACAGACAAACGAGGAGGCGTACCTGCTCAAGAGATAGAAATTGAAAGCGAATGCAATGCTGTATGTGTTTTCGATCGTAGCTCAGTATTCGTTTCGCCATAACTCGCTTCGTGTTGCTTACAGCCAATCCACGCGCGATGCACATGGCAGCCAACCTATCTTTTTGTTGCTTTCTCGCTTCTTCCCAATTGCTTGCCGTATCTACATCTTTCTCCTCTTCGTCGCTCTCTTCTCCCTCCTCCTCTTCTCCTTCCCGCTGCGTTGTGGTTGTGGTTGTGCTCCCGGCTTTACGGTTCGAACAAGTCAAGATACTCACAATAGCTTGAACCTCAGAAGATAACAGGTACGCACGAACTGCCTCTCGAACTTCATCTGTGGACTGCAAAGCTTCTTCGGGAATCAACAGTCTTTCTTTCTTACAAAATGCCTTTTTGTGTATGTAAGGATTGGTTGTTAGTTGTTGTGCACACGCGTGTGGTGTGTGGCGTGTCTGTTCGAGTGGCTGTGTGTACCAAAAGAACATGCAATGGCTGATCATCGAGCCAACATAGTTGTTGCGCTGCGTTGGTTACAAGCGCAGTTGAAGTGGCAGCAGTGGTGGTGGCAGTGAATTGTAATATTACTTCGATGAGCTGTTGCTTTCGGCTTGGAATGGTCAGAGGTGGAGGTACACCGGTGGTGGCGTTGCTTTCCACGGCGACGCATTGTTGCTGACTTCGGCGCGCAGCACATGCAATATCGAAACAAGTGCGAAGGTGAATCACCGTAAGCCCCTCCAAGTAATACTCTTGCTCGCCCTGCCACCGCGCCATTCGCCCTGCCACTCCAGCAGCTCATGAGCCCCCTGCCTCTCTCTCTTTGACACACCGAAGAAGCGCTGCTGCAGGGGCTGGAACCGTGCTAAACATTTTCCTCTAACTTTTTCGCAGCAGTAATGCAAGTGGCTTAATAATTAGGTCGATGATGAGACGGCTTCTCTTGCGCGTTTGGCCTTCGCGGTGTCTTTTGTTCTTGCGCGGTGCTGATCTTTGTCTTTCACGCTCCTTTCCGTTGGTTCCTTTCACGTTGTTTCTGCCTTCGCTTCTCGCTCTGAAAAACGGGTTCCCAGTTGGGTCCTTTGTGCGCGAAGTCATTATGTTTCGCCCTTTACTTCAGCAAAAGAACTCTCTCTCGTCCAGTTTCGTCCCACATAAAGTGAAAACGGAGCTGTAGAGCTGGATGACCTCACGCGAGAGAATGTATGTTCAAAAAAACAAGGCTCGGTGTTTTCTTTAGACAAAACAAAACAAACAAAAATAAAGGTATCATACATAAAGAGAAAGAGAGGAGTAGGCCCGCACGAGCTCGTGCAAGAATAAATACTGCTCCTTGGTCTGCACCATGCCGCGCCGCTGCTCCCTCAGCTCCTCCACTATCTGTTTCATGTCCAGCTCCTCCCTCTTCTCCACCTTCTTCAGACGCAACTTCTCCAGGGCGATGTGAGCGGCTATCAGGGTACCTGTCCGCCCTAGCCCCGCGCTGCAGTGCAGCACTATTGGTCCGTTCAATCCCTCTGGTGCTGCTTGTCTGTGTTGCTCCATCAATCCCAATAACTTAGAGAAAGTGTGTGGTTAGCCAAAACACAGTGAAGAAGGATGAGACAGAGAGAGGTAATGGCGTAAATGCAAGAGAATGAGAGAAGAGATGAGAAACCTTTTTGAATGTTTTGGTAGACTTGGGCCTTCCAAAATCAGGCCAGCCAGTGTAATGTATTTGGACGACCCGCCGTATTTCCTGCTCCTGCCGCTCCTCCAGATCCGTCAAATCCACAAGACCTTGCTCCTCTGCGCTGCTATCATGCCTCAAACTGAACTCTCGCACGATAATCTTGGCCGAGTGCTGGTGCTGCCTCTCCAACCGGACAGCGATGCTACCGTACTGCTTCCACCCCCCCTCTCCTCCGCTCTCCGACTCGGCGGTGCCCGGCCGCCTCGTCCTGGAAAGAGGACCCCTCGTGGGCCAATATTTTTCGGCCTTTACTCTCTCCTTCTCCATGAGGCGCGTCAGCATCATGATGACATAGGAATGCTGCTCCCAGATCATGCGCCAAAAGTCGGCAAAGGTATTAGGAAGAGGGGCTTGGCAGGCGATGTAGACCTGGCTCTCTCCTTTGACGTAGTTGGCGTTGATGTAGTCGGAGCTGCGGCCCCCTTGGAGCTTCACTCGGGTCTCGGGGTTGGGTAACACGTTGCCGTAGCGGTTTTTGTGGATATTGTGGTACTCAAGGGCGAAGTTGAAGTCAGGCTTGGCTTTGCGTTGCTCCTGTAAGGCCAGTTGCTCAAACTCGCTTTGGAGCTTGGCCTCCTCCATCTCGGAGGTGGTCAGAAGCGTCCTCTTTTTGTTTTTTGCTTTTGCTTTGGATTTCTTCTTTCTCCCAGTTTCACTTTCGGTGTCGCTGCTCGATTCTTCCTCTTCTTTCTCCTCTTCCTCTGATTCTTCTTCCTCTTCCTCTTCCTCTTCCCCGTCCTCTTCTTCAGAATCGGAAGAACCTTCTCCCTCTTCTTCTGTTTCTTTTTCTTCTTTTTCATCCTCCTCCGAGGTTACGGTATTACTGAAACGGCACACGTCTTGACCCTTCTTACCTTTTGCTTCCTCTACAGTGTCTGTTTCTCCCAAGTCATTTTCTACCTCCACTTCGATGTTTCTGCCTGGTTTGCTTTCTTTTGATTCTTTCTTTTCCTTCTTTTTCTTTTTGTCCTTCTCTTTCTCTTTCTCTTTAT
>JAVKOQ010000752.1:0-12918 GCA_031835245.1 Balamuthia mandrillaris
TTCTTTCGTCCGCCAAAAAAAAAAAAAAAAAAAAAAAAAAAAACATATCGGGCGTTGGCCCCCTTGCCTTGAGCTCCTCCCCGCATCGCCGGTAACAGCACAAGGAGTCCCGTTAACAAAAAAAAAAAAAAAATGGCGGGAAAAAATTTTGTTACTTTTGCAAGGAAGCTCACCCCTCAGGTGTAGAATGAGGGGTCGTTTACGTCGACTAAAAATTACAAACAACACCAAAAAAATAAAGAGGGGCACAGCGGTGCTGTTGAGCCAGAAAGTATTGTGTGCTGTTGTTGCGATGCAAAACCTTACCAGACAGACTGCCGCGAGAAGCAGCGCCAACTTGAGCTCACGGGCTTTGTACGGATTTATTTTTTAAAACGCGGATCCGGTTTTTTTTTGTTGTGTGTGAGGTGATTTAAAAAAAACCTGACTTTCTTTTAACACGAAAAAAAAAAAAAACCAGGCTTGTGAGAGGTGGACGAAGAGGCCTCAGCTATGCCGTTCGACCAACAGCGATGAAGGTATGGTTTCCTCGTTGCGGCTTTGTTCTCTCTGCACATTAAGCTTACTCTGCGCCCACACCTACAGGCATGTGGTGGCTTTGCTGCGCTTTGGCCAAGCTGTCTGCGGCCCACAACCACCGCCTATTTCTCCGCTTCCAGCGGTGCCTTCCGCTCCGCTCGCCGCACTTTTGCTTCAGACTGTACGCCATCATTCATCCTCTTTCTCTCTCTTTCTCTCTCTCTCTCTCTCTCCCCTCTCCTCTTTCAGGTTTGAAGTTGAGCGTAACTTTTTTAAACGACAGTGCCGTCACACTCTACACTGGGCTTGCCTGCGTTGTCGCCTACCATGAAGGAAGGCAACCTGGGAGCCTGGTTGGTGAAGGAGGGAGACAAGGTCTCTCCTGGTGACCTCATTGCGGACATAGAGACTGACAAAGCCACGGTGGGCTGGGAGGTCACCGATGAGGGCTACGTTGCCAAGATCCTTATCCCCGCTGGAACACAAGACATCCCAGTTGGCAAGGTTTTTTTTCTTCTTTCTCTTCTCTCTCTCCCTCTCTCTGACTGGACGTGTGTTATGGTAGCCCGCTATTATAATGGTAGAGGAAGAGGCAGACGTAGCCAAGTTTAAGGACTACACACCGCCAGAGGGCGCTGAAGCGAAAGCAGCTCCTCGAGAACCACAAGAAGCCCCAGCACCTGCACCAAAGAAACTAACAGAGGCTCCTCCTGCCAAAGAAACCGCTCCTCCAGCTGTCCCGCCAAAACAACCTCAACCTGAAGGTACATGCTTCTCTCTCTCTCTCTCTCAAATGTTAATTCCCCGATATCGCTATCGTCGTAATACTGCAGAGAGCGGCCGCACATTTGCCAGCCCACGAGCTCGCAAAGAGGCAGCCGAATTAAGTATTGACCTGTCCTCTATCAAGGGCACAGGCCCGAACCAACGTGTAATCCTGGCTGATGTTATGGAGTACTCTTCTTCTGCAGGTATGTTATTGGTCATTGCGGCGATATTTCGTGATGTGTCCGTGTTATTGTTGGCAGCGGTGGGATTGTTGATCAAACAACGCATGTGTTTTGACGGGCTTTAATAACCTAAACAACAACAGCCAAGGCTGCTGCACCGACCGCTCGTCCAGCTGCTGCCGCCATTGCTGGAGATAACTACACAGATATCCCCAATTCCAATATAAGGAAGGTAACTGCAGCTCGCCTCAGCGAGTCCAAACGCAACATCCCTCATTACTACCTTGCCATTGAGTGCCGCGTTGACAAGCTTGAGGCGTATGTCTTTCTCCTGCATCTCATGGACGCATCTTTCCACTTTCATTAGCTCACATCATAATGCTATGACAGTCTCAGGGCTGAGTTGAATGCTAAAGCGGGAGGAGAATACAAGCTTTCTCTCAACGACTTTATAATCAAGGCTGCTGCTTTGGCTCTCAAGCAAAAGCCAGTGGTGAACAGCACATGGACGGAGCAGGCAATCCGCAGGTATCACAACGTGGACATAAATGTGGCTGTCAACACGGAACAAGGCCTCTTCACTCCTCTCATCACGGACGCTGACAAGCGCGGCCTTCGTTCCATCTCCACTCGTGTGAGGGAACTGGCTACCAAGGCCAAGGAGAACAAGCTGGCCCCTGCCGAGTTCCAGAGCGGCACCTTCACCATCTCCAACCTCGGAATGTACGGCATCAAGCACTTTGCGGCTGTCATTAATCCTCCTCAGGCCTGCATCCTTGCTGTTGGCGGCACAGAGAAGCGCGTTGTGGTAAAGGACGAGAACGCCAAGGATGCCAACGAGAGGTTTGGTATTGCCTCCACATTGACTGTCACACTGAGTTGTGATCATCGTGTGGTGGATGGCGCTGTCGGTGCTGAATGGTTGCAAGAGTTTAGGCGATACATGGAGGACCCCGTCACCATGCTTCTCTAAAACCTTTCTTTCAACAAGAAAACAACAAAAAAAAAAAAAAATTCAAAAAAGAACCTTTTAGCAAGTCGTGGGGCTAGCTGCGGTTGCTGTGCTGTTTGCTGAAGGGCGCCCAAGACTGGACCGGCTCCGATGATCAAGTTCTCCAGTGCCAGTAGCACTTCGGCTTTGTTGCTGCGAAAGAAGCTATCAAGAGAGGAGTGCAGCTTCCGTTTCAAAGTCACCGTGATACCACCAAAACAAAGGAGTGAAACTGAAATGAACCCGTCGGTTTGCCTTTTCTTTTGGGTGCGTCCTTTGCTCTGCAAATCCCCGATGGGGAGGTTTTTAATCTCTCATGGTCCCATTTGGAGGTTGAGAACTGCAGGAGGATGCTGCAGCAGCCCTGCAGCAGTGGCGGAGGGATGGGCTCCTCCAAATCGTGGACCACGAGGGAGTTAACTGTGAGGCCTACATCGGGATTTGCAGAGCAAAGGATGCACCAAAAGGCCAAATACCTGAGCAACCCGAGGAGCAAGAGCTGGAAAAGCTGAAGAAAAAAAAAAAAGAACAAAAACGTAGGCGGGTTGGCGGCTGCAGTTCTGCAGTGCATAGGTACCAAGGGGGGTTCCTCCTGTTTGCGCCTGCCACTTATTTTTAGCCCTCACACCGAAAATGCCTAGTATATTAGCTTTGGTTTTTTTGTTTTAAAAAAAACCTTTTCCCTTTGTGGCAGTACAGGTCAGGGCTGCAACACAGAGGTAAGCTTATTCTGTATAGATACGTCTCTCTTCAGTGTTGTCAACAAACAAAATAAATAGAACCAATGGGCATACAAGTACCCGAAAACTCCGCCAAGCCGCGAGAGCACGCGGACGACTCACCTCTGTGCTCCAACAGCTCACCTCTGTCCTCCCCAACGACTCAGGGGTGTGCGCACAGAAGACCCACCTCTGAGTCGTCCGCGGACACGCCCCTGAGTCGTTGGAGAGCACAGAGGTGAGTCGTTGGAGAGCACAAAGGTGAGTTGTCTGCGGACACGCCTCTGTGTCATTGAAGAGGTGAGTCGTCCATGGACACACCTCTGTGACATTGGAGAGCTCGGTCAAAGCAAAAGAAGTTGAGGAAGCAAAAGAAGAAGAGGAGGAAGAGGAAGAACCAAAAGAGGAGAAACTACTCGAACTCTATTAGTCCCTTCTCAACAGTCACAGGCTCTCAACAGCACACAGATCCAACCGTCTTCCACTTCAATAGCCAGCCCGTGCACCCAAGATGAGCTGAGCCTGAGTAGTTTCCTTTCCCTTTCTCTTGGTGTACTCTAAAGCAACTACAGAGATCCCCTCCTGTTGTCTTTCTTTCTATCTTCTGGAATACACTCCTTTCTGATCATTTGTCCCTTTCTTTGTTAAGTTGGACTTAACCAACACCATTACCCAAGCACCCAAGGCATTCTTCCTTTCCTTCCCATCCTTCCTTTCTCCCTTTTCCCCTTTCTCTCGGTGTACTTTGAAGCAACGTCGGAGATTCACTCTCGTTGTCCTTCCTCTATTCTCTTGAATACACTTCTTGTCTCGTCACTGACTCTTTCCTTCCTAAGGTTGGATTCAACCAACACTTTTCTTCTTCTAGTTTTTCTTCTTCTTCTTCTTCTTCTTCTTTTTTTTTTCTCCTTTATCTCCTGTTGTAAAATAAGAACGGGAATGATGGCGGAGACAAAGTAAGTACGAGACCCGAACTTAATTTACTAAAAGTGAAGAGTACAAGTGATAGTAAAGTATCTTGTGTTTTGTTGTAAGTTGTCCCAGAGGAAAAAGAAGAAGAAGCAAGGAGAGGCAGTATTTAAGCTAGAACAATTATCCAAAAAAGAAGAACAGAGAATATCAGCTTAAAAGGGCAGAGAGAGAAAACCACAAGAAAGGAGAAGTTCAAGAAAGGAGAAGTTGGACACCGAGAGGTTTCCTCAGGTTGACAGGCATGAGGGAGAGGTCGACAGGAAGAGAAGAAGGGCTATTATGTTGGAGTTTTCCAACACTCCTCCCTTCCATTTTGCAATGGTCTCTCCTTAGTCCTTGTTTGTTCTGGCTTCCATTCCATTTGAGGCAAGGTTGTGATACTACTGCTCTAAAGATAAAACCTATTTCTTTTTTCATCAAACATGTTCTAAACTTGATCACTGCTATACCAGCTGAGGACTTGAATATAGGTTGAAGTGGAAAGGTTTCTCAAATTGCCACAACTCTTGGGAACCTGAGCATGTTATCAATGCCCCAGACCTGTTCCAGGCATATTGAAGAGTGGTATCATGATTATCAGCCTGACAGTTAATCACAGAGTGACTTTGGCCTGGGAGGAGGAAGTGTTATACCACTCTCTCATAATACCTATTCCAATCTCTCCTTGTATATATTTCTTTCTTTCATTCTATTAAAGGTCTTTTCCTTGTGCACAAGGATACCCAATGGTCCCTGCGAATCAAAAAAGGGACAACATGTAAGCAACTCTGAGTTTATTCACATGAAAAAGGGGTCTAGACCAAAGTGTGTACTTTGGATGTGTGAGGAAAAAAGGAAAATAAAAGGGTGAGAGAATTTGGGGTATCCAGGGAGAGTGTTGATAGGAAGTCATAATGAAGTAAATCATTGGTTTTCCAACACTTCTTTTTGGAAATTTAATAAATTAATATTTTAGGATTTACAAACAATGAATCTTCATTTTATTTATCATGATTTTAAATGATTCAAAGAAAAGTTCCTAAGTTCCACAAGAGAGAAATCTACAAGAAATCATGAGAAGCTGACATGGGCTAGGTGCTGATGTAAGTTGAGGAAGAATGAAGAAAGAAGTAATGCATTGGTTATGTTGGCAGTTGCCAATACTATTTCTTTTTTATCTATCATTTTATTTTTTTTTTTGTTGTAATTCCTTTTAATAGGGATTTATATTACCATGCACAATCAAGTTTTTCCAAATTTCTGAGTTTATCAATATTTTCTCACATAAAACAAGAGGAAAAAAAAGTATTTTGGAAAAACTTGAAAGTGCTGGGTAATAACATAGACCCTATTTGTTCAAAGTTTGAAAAAGAAGTTCTAGTAACCCATTAAAATAAAAGGTTTAAGAGATGTTGAAAAACTTGAATATGCCAACACAAACTGTGTTATAATATGGATGTTTTTTTTCTTTATTACTATATAGAATTTTTGAAAGAATGGTTATTTTCATGTATCCTTCTGTTTCCTGACTTCACTTTGTAGGCAATTGTCACATCTTTCTGTTTTTTTCTTCAATATCTTTGTTGGGCACTTAGGTAATGATGTTGTTTAAGTCCAACTTAACAAAAGAAAGGGACAAATGATTAATAAGGAGTGTATTCCAGAAGAAAGATAGAAAGATAAAAGGAGGAAATCTTTGTTATTGCTTTAGAGTACACTTAGAGAAGGGAAAAGCAAAATAGAAAAGAAGAGAAGAAATATGAGGAAGGGAAGCTGAGGGTCCAGGAAGAAACCTAACATGAGGAGTTAGCAGAATAGAGTTGGTAATTTTACCAACATCTTTATCTTCTTTGTTCTTATGTGTTTTCTTGTCCTTATTCTTTTCCTTGTCCACTTCCTTGGTCTTATTAGATGGGGCTAATAACATAAATAGATAATACTAATATTGTTATTGTTGAGAGAACACAGGATCAAAAGGTGTTAAAAGGAAAAGTGCTGTTGGAAAACCAATGGTTCACTTCATTATGACTTCCTGTTGATACTCTCCCTGGATACTTCAAATTTTCTCCCCTCTTTTATTTTCCTTTTTCCTCATGACCTATTCATAGTACACCCTTTGGTTTACACTCCTTTTTTATGTGAATAAACCCAGAGTTGCTTACATACTGTCCCTTTCTTGATCCACAGATGTTGGCAACTGCCAACATAACCAACTCTTTCTTCGTTTCTTTTCTCTTTTCTGTCGACAATCTCACGTCAGCTATCATCGATCTTTTATGTCGACACCGAGCCATTCCGAAGATCTTTCTCCTGCCTTCCCTGGAACTTTCCCAAGCCTAGAACTTAAGAACAAAGAAACCAAGAAGTCACTCCCCAACCCGAGCCCCTTTCCTTCCTTGGTTGCCTTCTCAACTATAAATACTTTTCCCACAACCAAGAACACACAGACGAACAAACAAAGAAACAACACACTCACAAACACACTTGTTTTCTTCCTCTCATTAAATACGTTTGGCTCCCGTCTTTCTCTTGGTTCCTGTCTTGGTTCTATGCTCATCAGGTTCTAACATTTTTTTTGACGAGTCAAACCATTTGGTGATGGAAGCTTCGCAACAGACACAACAGCAACAGCCGCAAAGCACGGCAACGGGAAACACAAATCAACCGCCTACTTCCGCTGGTGGTTCGTCATCCATAGATTCTCGGCAAACAACCGCACAACAAATCTTGGCACTTCTGCAGCAGCAACAACAGCAACTGCAGCAGCAACAAATACAACTGCAATCTCTCCTTCAACAGCAATCTCTTGCTTCTTCGGCACCGGCTGCTTCTTCGTCATCTTCAGCTGCCTCAGGTGTAGGTGGTTCGGCTTCTTCTATGCCGCAAACGGTGACTCCTTCCGGTTCAACCAGTGCCGCTCGACCACGGCCAAATCCTTTGGGCTTCAACGCTGATCCGTACTCAGCTCTTCGGTTGCAACGAGAACAACTGCAGGCCCGGATTCTGGACCCTTCTGTTAATGTGGATACCCTTCAGCAAGAATTAGACGACTTGACTGCGCGTTTCGCTCTTGTAGAGAGAACTTCTGAACTGCGTATTCCTGGCCAAGATCCACAGACTTCTTCTGACGATTCTCCCGCTGTGCCTCAACTCCGGCGACACATCCTCCCTGTCTCCGAAACGGCTGCAACGTTGTCCACCTCGATGGTGCTTCCGCGGTCATTCCGAGTCCGACCTGCTTCCGCTTCTTTGTCCCCGTCTCCCTCTTCTTCTTCGTCGTCTACAACCATTCCCCCTTTGCCTCGCCGACTGCCCGAATTCAATCCTGCAAAACACAACGCCGTCTCCTTCCTTGAGCGCTTCGAAACGATCCTCGACGTCCATCGTTATCCGCCAGATCTTTGGTACCTTGCTCTCATCTCTCAAATCACTGATCCCGATGCCTTCCACTGGGCAAAGCAAACCTTGGCTTCTGACATGACCTGGGAAGACATTCGTGCTGAGTTTTTGGATCACTTTACGTCTCCGGAGTACGAATCCAAGCTTCAGGATGAGTACCACAGTTTCAAGGCCAAACCTGGTGAGACCGTTCGTGCTATTGGTGATCGTCTTCGTTCCCTTCGTGACCAGATGGTGAACAAGCCGTCTACTCCCGCGTTGCTGCACAAGTTTCGGTCGGCCCTTCCTAAGGACATTCGACGAATTTACATTGGTACTGTTCTCTCAAAGGCTCCTCGCTCCTTGGATGAAGCGATCAACATCGCCCTGGCGATTGAAAGCGACCTCCGGGACCCCGATCAGACGACTCCTACTGACGATGGTAGCAAAAAGAAGAAGCAACGACATTACTGTAAGGTCCACAAGACGTTTGGACATGATACGTCCGACTGTCATGTGCTCCAACGCAGGAAACAGCCCAATGGTTCGGCCTACTCCTCTTCGTCGTCGTCCGGTACTTCTTCTTCTCCTTCTGGTGCCTCCTCTTCTGGACCATCCCCAGCAACAAAGTCCAAGAGCCACATTACATGCTACAACTGCAACCAGAAAGGCCATTACTCCAATGAGTGCCCGCTCCCTAAGAAGAAGCCGCCAGCTTCGCTCAACTCTCTTGACGACTCGACTCCTACCCCTCCTGCGCAACCCTCTGGCGATTCCCTGTCTGCTCTTCATACCGATGATTCGTATGAGGAATACAATCGCGCTATCAACGAGCTCCAAGCTGATTCTCTTTTTCAGCTCGACGCCAACAACGATGACTCTTCTTTCGACAAAATCCGTGTGCCCGCCTTGATTAACAACCATCCGGTATCCGCCTTTCTCGATACTGGCGCTTCTCGCTCGTTTATCGACTTGGAGACTGCTAAGAATATTCCGACACCAGTACCCCCTTCCTCACGCCTACCAAGGGTCACGGAAGATTTCAACGGATGAAATCGGACGTGGAACTTCTTAGCAGTCTCCAAGTCGATAAACGAGCGAGAAGCGCCAGTATCGCTGCTGTTGATGAGCAAATCGAATCCTGGGCCAAGCATCAAGTCATCATTCCCGCCCCGGACGATTGCCCTTGGAACAGTCCCATCCTAGCCATTCCCAAAAAGGATGCCTCTGGTCAACTTACTGCAGTACGCGTTTGTATCGACCCTCGAGCTATCAATTCTGTTTTGGGGGATGACATCTACCCTATTCCCCCCATCCTTGACATTGTGGAACGTGTTGCTGGTTTCTTTGTGGCTTCTTCGTTAGATCTTATTTGGTCCTTCAACCAAATCCTCGTCGCCCCCGAAGACCAGCCCAAACTTACCTTCACTTGGAAAGGCAAGCGTTGGATGTTCCGTGGTGCTCCTTTTGGCATCAAGACAGTTCCCTCGTGTATGCAGCGTCTGATGACCGTCATTCTCAATAAACTACGCGATTGTTCTGCCCACTACATCGATGATTGTCTAGTGCACACCAAGTCATCTTCTTCTCTCGATGATCATATCCGCGATCTTCGTGCTGTTATTTCTGCTCTCAACGACGCGCGCCTTCGTCTTCGAACCGAGAAATGTCATTTTGGCTTCACGCAGATCAGGCTTGTTGGATTCATTGTTTCCTCCACCGGCTTCGCCCCTGATTGGGACAAATTGTCTGCGCTTCGCTCCTTTCCTACTCCTACTACTGGAAAGCAGTTGCAATCCTTCCTCGGTTTCGCCAACTTTCTACGGCCTTTCATCCCTCGTGTTGCATGCCTTACGGCTCCTCTTGACGCTCTTCGATACGTCCGTGATCTCCGACCCTTCTGGACTGCTGATTGTCAAGCTTCTATTGATGCTCTTCGCCGCATCCTCAGTTCGCCTCCTGTCTTGAGCATTCCTGCTCCTGATCTCCCTTTTCTCGTTGGAACTGATGCCTCCCAGAATGGTGTTGGTGCTGTTCTCTACCAAGAGACCCCGGACAAGCAACGTCGCTACATTGCCTTTGCTAGCCGTGCACTCAACGATGCCCAGCGCAACTATCCGGCTACGAAACGTGAGCTCCTTGCCGTTGTCTTTGCTCTTCTGCAATTTCGGTGCTGGCTCTATGGTCGCCGCTTTACCCTTTTCACCGATCACAAGGCTCTCACTTATCTCTTCACTTCCAAGCACTCCAATTATATGCTTAACAACTGGGCCTACATCATCCTCGAGTACAACTTCGACGTTGTCCATCGTCCTGGAATCAAAATGATCCTTGAAGACTGCCTCTCTCGACTCTATCCGAAGAATTTTTGGGAAGAGGATGGTTCGGCTGGTCTAACCAGGCCGATAATCCCTCAATCTGCGAAGACTCTGACTCCTAAGACCTCCTCATCTTCGCCTTCCGCCTTGTCTGCACCTGAGTCATCTTCCCTCTCGTCTCTTTTTCAGATTGAGCTTGATCAGTTTCCTCCTTCTTCTCCGTCGAAGGATCTTTCTGCCTTTATCAAGACTTTCCACGATAAGACTGCCCCCTCGTTGGAACAACAACAAGAACTTCTTCAAAAGTTTCACTCTGAAACTCATGAAGGTGCCTCCCATATCTTCAATCGAATTTGGAATGAAGGATACTTCTGGCCTTCTCTCCGCTCTGACTGTCACTTCGTCACGCGCTCTTGTGATGCTTGCCGACGCTTCAATGTGGCTAAACATGGCTTTCATCCTTTGAAGACCATCGCTGCTACTTATCCATTTGACCACATTGCTATCGACCTCTTCGGCCCTCTTCCTTCTGACGAACATGGCTTTTCCTATGTGATGGTACTAGTTGATATGGCCACTCGCTTCACTCTTCTTCGACCTCTCTCCGACAAAAGCGCTCTTGCCACTGCTCAAGTTCTATACCAGTTTATCTGCGATTTTGGTTTTCCCAAAATCATTCAATCAGATAATGGTACAGAGTTTGCCAACGCTGTATTGACCGCTTTCAAGAACCTAGCTGGATTTGACCATCGTTTCATCTCTTCGTATCATCCCCGAGCTAACGGTGCTGCTGAGAGTCACGTTAAACTGGCCAAATCTCTTCTCTTCAAACTTCTCAACAGTGACTGGTCCTCCTGGTCTACCTTTCTTCCGGCTGTACAGAAAGGTATCAACGATTGCTCCACCTCTCGTCATCGTTCCTCTCCCTTCGAGCTCTTCTTCGGTCGTCCCTCAAACCCGCCAGACAACTTTTCTTCTTCTACTTCTTCGCCGCTCTCCCCTGAAGAACGTCAAAAGCAGATTATCGACCTTCGCTCTCTTGTTTGGCCTTCTGCTGCCTCCGCCACCGAAGAATATAACGACAAAATTGCTGACTCGTTCAACAAGAAAGCTCCTCTTGTTTCCTTTGCTCCTGGTGACACTGTAATGCTTGTAAACTCTGGTGCTAACGCCAAAACTGATCCCAAGTACCTTGGTCCTTTCCGAGTCATCGAACGTACCCGTCACGGTGCTTACCGCCTAGAAGATCTCACCGGTCAACCTGTTCCTGATACGGTTCCACCTTCCCTCTTGAAGAAAGTTGATCCACCAAAGCCGCTTTCTTCCCCTTCCTCTTCTTTGGACTCCGCTGATCCCGCTTCGAAACGCTATGAGGTTCGCTTCATCGTTAATCATCGTGGTTCTGCCCGCAACCGTGAGTATCTAGTCCGCTGGAAAGGCTACGGCCCTGGAGGTGACTCCTGGGAACCTCCAAGTCACTTCGACGACCCCCGCACTATTGACAATTATTGGAAACGTATGCGTAAGAAAGGTAAAATCGCCTCTTCGCGGAGGAGGAAGTGATGTTGGCAACTGCCAACATAACCAACTCTTTCTTCGTTTCTTTCTTCGTTTCCTTTCTCTTTTCTGTCGACAATCTCACGTCAGCTATCATCGATCTTTTATGTCGACACCGAGCCATTCCGAAGATCTTTCTCCTGCCTTCCCTGGAACTTTCCCGAGCCTAGAACTTAAGAACAAAGAAACCAAGAAGTCACTCCCCAACCCCGAGCCCCTTTCCTTCCTTGGTTGCCTTCTCAACTATAAATACTTTTCCCACAACCAAGAACACACAGACGAACAAACGAAGAAACAACACACTCACAAACACACTTGTTTTCTTCCTCTCATTAAATACGTTTGGCTCCCGTCTTTCTCTTGGTTCCTGTCTTGGTTCTATGCTCAGGTTCTAACACAGGGTTTATTCTCCATTCACTTGCTTCTCAAAATGTCATTCAATTTGAATAATGTTTTTACTTAAATTATTTTACCTATCATTTGTTTATATTTTTTCATAGTATCATGGTCACAAAGTAATAAGAGTTAATTATATATAATAATTCTATTGAAAATAGTTTTTTTTTATTCTGTTTAGTTTCCTTAACTCTATTGAAGATCTTCCATTTTAACTACTTTTTTCCTTGATATTTTAATAAAAACATGTATAAACTTAGCCAAGTTTTGTGTTTTCAAAAGAATAAAATATCCCAACCATTGAGTTTTAAGTTGATGATGTTGTTCTATGGCAAGAAAGTCTTTGAGAATATTAAATAATTTATTTGCACCAATAAATGCTAACCACTGTTGAATGTCTTTTTTTATTGTATTATATAATATGAAGTGATGTTACTTAAATCAGTTGCTAATATCATTGTAAAGGAGGCAAACTTCTATGCAATGCCATTCCATTCTTCCTTTTCATTACATTCCTTTCTTCCCTTTCATAATTCTTTCTTTCCTCTTTTAAACCTACTTCTTTATCCACTTTAACCACTTTTGATTAAGTCCAACTTAATAAAAGAAAGGGACAAATGTTAAAAAGAAGTGTGATAAGGCCGGTGAGAGAACAACCCAATGGATACCAACTCGTTGTGTACAGGGAAAAGACCTTTAATAGAATGAAAGAAAGAAATATATATACAAGGAGAGATAGGGATAGGTATTATGGGAGAGTGGTATAACAGAAGTGTATTTCAGAAGGAAGAAAGAAAGAAAAAAAGAATGAATGAAAGACAACAGGAGGGAATCTCAGTTGTTGCATTAGAGTTACTAAGAGAAAGAGAAAAGAGAGAAGGGAAAAAAGGATAACTTGGGCAACAAATGCAACAGGGTCTGTTGAGCAGTAAGTGTGAGTACAATAAGGAAGTGATGTGTATAAGGAAGTATTATTGTGTTAAAGAAGAAGGTAACAAAGAAGAGTATAAATAGTAGAAGGGAATGGGTAATTCTGAGAAGTAACCTTTTCTTACAGGGGCCTCAGAAATTTAGTCTATTAAAATTAAAAAAAAAATAACAAAGAAAAAGCTTTTCTTCAACCTGCAAGATGGTGATGC